>JACBWW010000012.1:20587135-20656638 GCA_020086605.1 Lanius collurio | reverse complement strand
CCATGTGGCTGGAGGAATAAAATAATCCCTGAACATCTACAGAAATATCGCTTCATCTTTCCTTCCAAGTTCATCGCTGTCTTATATATTGTTGTAAGGATTCCTCGCACTACAACAGCTACCCACTACTGTGTTCCAGGTGTGTTCAGATAGAAGTTCCAAGAGGAGATAGGATCAAGACATATGCTTGCCTCATGTTCAGTTTTAAATACACCTGGACCTTCCTGGGCCCTTCCCCTGAGTCTTCTGGCCATTTGGTCACTCTGGAGCTGGGTTAGGGGCTCCGGAGGCGGGTGTGGAGATTTCCTCTGCTGGGCCAGGTACTGGCAGGCACTCTTAGGCTGGGATACAGGCTCTAGGGCGGGAGGGGTGTACAGGGTAGTGCACTGCCTCGCCAGGGCAAGGCTCACCTACCCCTTCCCTCATACACATGCACCTCAAAATGTCTCGAGACATCAATCTTTACAGTCTCTGACACCTCTAAACTCCCCATCATTGTTATTTAAGGATGTGCAGCCAGAGAAACCAAGGACCAGCCATTTTAATACCAATGCAGAAAGTGGAACTCAGTGCTTTTTGACTCAGAAGGGACTCTGACCTGAGCACTGACACAACAGTCTTTGCCACGTCCATTGGCTGTGGGTGTGTTTGTCAATACAGTCATGAGACAGAAAACTAAACTCTTCTTTTTATAACTCAGATGTGAAAATGAAACTTGGCAGCTTGCAACCCTCTCTGGTATGCAGCAGGGCGTTTCCTTCTCATGCAGCATGTCACATGTATTGCCAGTGAATTACTGAGTCTGCAAATTACTGCATTTCCTCATCTATATGAGCAGAGAAGCAACAGAAACTGGAAAGGGTGGACCCACTCGGGGAGGCAGTACTGTATGTAAGCAGTAAGAGGTTAGGTGTACTGCCTGATACAGGGTGCTCATAAAGAACAAAGAGCACTGGGAGGAGGTGCTCATAAAGACCAATAAGGCAGCAGAAAATGATGTATAAAGCCCTTTATACATTGTCCCTAATTCCCTTCTGTTGTGTCTGTAGAGTAGAGGTGTATGTGTGGGTAAATTTCTGAGGAAAAACATTTCTTTCGCATGGGAGATTGAGTAATAGATCCCCCAAATTCCTTGTGACTTCACATGTGTACCTGTATATCAGAGCTCATGGTGCAGGTACATCCATTGCATGGAGGGATGGGTCTTGGCACAGCGCTAGCAGTCTTGCTTTTCATCTCTGCTTCTTTTCAATGATGGGAAAACCTCACTTTGAGGGGAAGAACACCCTTCACAACACATGCAGGAAAGAATTCTAGTGCATGTCACAGGCCTTGGGCTATGTTGAGCTGGGCAGACTACTCTAAGAGCAGCTCTTGCTCTCCTGTGCAGTCAGCATCTCCTGGCTCCTGAGAGCACAGTGCCAAGCCTGCAGATATTGCTGCATCTTACCACAGACCTGCGCCCGGTGCGAGGCAGACTCATCTCTCAGCTGAAGGCACTGCATCTATTGCAGTGTCAACATGGCCTGACACCAGCACAACTGGAACTGGGAAACAAACATCACTCCCTCTCCCCTGAGGACAAACTACACCATACCTCATGGCCTGGGGACACCCACCAGCCTCGAGAGCCCTGACCAACCACACCTGGGGCACCCTTTGGCCCATGTGATACCAAAAAGTTTCATTTCTACTGTAACTGTGAGCTTTTAGTAAAAAGACACTGTGACTGTGAACTCTTAGCAGAGAAGCACTGTGACTGAGAACATTTAGCAGACAAGACACTGTGTTTGCAGACCTTTAGCAGAGAAGCAAGGCATGCAGAAATTATTCTCCATGCAAGGACATTAGAAGATAAAGAGGGGACATCTGGTTAAGGAATACAGCTACAGCCAAAACAAAGACTGAGTTTGGGAATTTGGGGAACATGGGGAGGGTTTTTATGGAAATGGCCAAATTATAATATGCATGTAGTAACTGTGTATTAGCAACTTGTAACAACCAGGGGGATGCTCGGAGGAGTGATCCCCCATGACTTCCAGGTACCTAAATAAATGATGCTCTCTTTAACACAGAAAAATTGGGATTAAGGTGTCTTATTCCAGTTTTCGGAGATTTGGTAACACATGGGCCTGGCAATCCCAGGGCAGAATTTGACCCTAGTTCCCCTCACCAAGCCTATTTCTGACCCATGCCAGCAAGAAGACATCCCAGCCTGGCCTCAGCCCATCTCCAGGCTGGGGGCTGTACCTGGCTTTCCCCCATCCTGCCAGCGCCTTCACTGAAGGCAGCAGAATGGACCCTGGCTGAGGAAGCCTCTGCTTGACCTGTCCCGTGGGGATCTCCACATGCCCCCAACCCTTGGGAAGGAACTGGCCCCTGCTGCTTCCTGATACCATACATGGAAAAACATGTATTTCCTGGTATATATATTTCTTGTGCCCCACACAAGACAGCTAGGTAACAAAAATACACCAGCCATAAACAATATCTCCAGCTATTACAGCTATGAGGGCAAAAGTTTGTGATGTAGGTGTGGTTTTGCAGGAAGCTGCAGCTTCCACCAGCATGCTTATTTCAGGATGTTTAATTGACTTTAAAAGCCTATCTCCAAACTGACGTAGTAATACTGGTGACGGACTTCTGTTTGCCATGGTTTATTTCTGAGGTCAAGAAACATGTTACAGAGAAATCAGGTGCTTCAGAATAATAGCTTTAAAAGAACTTTTAATTAAGCACATAATAATTAAAGGACAGTGCAACTGACGGCAAATACATGCCTAGATTTTAATTTAATTTAAATTTTAATTTAATTTAAGCTTCTTGCCCTAATGCTGAAAAATCCCTTTACATCTGTCCTGTCTAATGCTTCTTGCACATTATCCTCTCCTGTTACTCCTTTTCCTTAAAGCCCGACTGCTTAACCATGCCTATCCCAGCATCATATGGGCCCATATACTCGTACACCAACTGAAGGACTATTTGTCCCCAGTGAAGAAGTCTGTATGATTGTACAGTTGTCAGTGATGCACAAACAATCTCTGGTGCTCTTTGCAAGACAAAGCTTTTTCTTCCTCTTGTGTCCGCCACCAACACAGCCATTCTCCAGTGCTATTCTTTACACAGGTAAAGCAGTTGTGGCACAGTATGTCCTGAGTGGGGACTGGAGTCCTGTGACAGCAGGAACTGTGTATCCTGTTAGTAAAGCAATATAATCTGCTGTGCATGCCAAGACCTCTAGCGGTGTCTCTTAGCTAAGCTTTAACCCAGCTATTGACAGGAGCATTGAAACTGCACAGCCATCAAGCATAAAACTCACTTAGTATCACAAAAATTGTTACCTCCCTTTGCTATTTTTATTTCTGTCTGCTAAACAACTTGGAATAACCAGTTCAGACTGCTTACATAAAGTGTAGTCACTCCTGTGTGTCAGGAAAATTAATCCACAAACACCAGAGGTTTATGTCCAAAAAGGAGACAGAGGAGTCCCGTTGCTTTATTCGAATAAATGGAGAGGCCATGGGGCATTTCCTCTGGGGTCTCTCTAATTTTTGGAGGGCACAGCCTCCTTTTTTATCCTAATTTCCTGGCCACATTTCCCTTTCTCTTTCCCCATTGGCTGGGGTACTCAAGAGGTGCAGACTTCCCAGAATACCTAATACCTAAGATTCCATTCATCACTCAGTGGAGCCCTTCCCATTGTTTCTTTTATCTCTCAATGCTAATTTCATCAACCAGCAGGCCCAGAGCTTGTTTGTAAAGACATTCCCTTTCAATCCCTCCTCTTTTATTTTTAGTAATTGTCTTTACAAACTTTAAGTTATCATTGACTTAATTTTCTGCTCCTGGGTCTTTTTTGGTTTTGCAATTATTTGCAGTGACATCATCTTCTGTCCTTTTGTAGCCATTTCTGTATCCGTAGGCATGGCTACTACCTGCATTCCTTTGATCACATGTTGAATAAGTTGCCCATCCTTTCCACATTTGGACCAGTACATGAGCTAATTTTCTTATCCCCTCTGTTATTTGTTTCACCACTTTTCCATTGCCATCTATTTGCAAACAGCAGTTTGAGTCATTTAATTTGCCACATACTCTCCTTTCTTCTGCTAATAGATAATCTAATACCATCCGATGTTGGAATATTTCATTCCTCATCTGAGTGGACTGGTCAGCAAGAAGGTCAAGAGCTGTAGCTGTTGACTATTATTTCAAAGGCATCTTGTCACCTAATTATCCGATTTAAATTATAGATGGGTTCTCTGGCCCCCAATAGGAATTCTTTAGGATTCCAAGTGGCTGGTCCATAGTGTTGTATGATTCACTCAGGTGGCCATTCATCTTTTCTCCACTTTTGGGTGCTCCCTCCTGCCAGGGATGCATCAATTGACCACTTTTCTCTAATCAGATCATCATATACCTTGATTCCTAACTGATTTCCCTGATTTGGGGTATCAAGAAGAACAGCGGTCTAATATACCCCACATAACATATCTCCAACCAGTTTAGGGGTAACCTGTGATAAGCATATCAGCCACAAATCCAATAATGCCCTTTTAAAGCCCAGGTCCCGTTGGCAAAGGGCCTTCCCAATTTTCATCATCGATTGGTGAGTCAAAATACGAGCTTGCTTCCTGGGCCTGTTCCTCCACAACAGTTTCCTCACCATAAGAATCACAGTATTTGCATTTCCAAGCTCCCACATGAGGCTTCCACCTGCAGTTACATCCATGATCCATTTTGTTAGATCTGGACCAGAACTTATTTAAAAGTGTTTGAGATCCATTCTGGTGTTGCCACTTCCACTGATAGTCATGGACAACATGTGTCTTACCTGTGGAATTATCTTGGGGGCAGCTTAAAAATAAATGGTGAAAAAACTTATCTTTCTCTACTGCTTTACAGCCTTTAAAATTCTTTTGATAATTATGGAAGGAACACCTTACCCAGCTACCATTAGTGAGCTTTAACATGTGTTTGATTCCATGTGCCTTGATATCTGGAACAATTGTAAGGAGGGAAGTTGGGGGTCCAGCAGTCTAAACCCAAAGATAAAGCCCAGTCACAAACGCTTTTTCCCCCTGTTCTATCTAGGCAATAAATGCCTCTTTCAGAGGAATGAAGCAGCCATGGACTTCCTTCTTTATCCCAAAATCCTGTTCCATTATGGACCTCACTCAGGGTGCTGACCCACCATTTAGGTTCAACTGGGCTGGCCACCCACAGCCAGTTTTCAGATCCTCCTGGCCCTCCACAGACCCAACAATTGCTAACATTAAAGGTTTTTGCTTCTTCTTCTCCTAAGGTTAAAAAATTGTTCTCCCACTTTTGACCCCAACTTCACTGACAATATAAGGGTAAGATTATTAAAAGAAACATTCTAATGGTGTAAGCTAGCCTCCTAATCTAATTTTTCACTATCACATTGTCTTCTGCACCACCTGTGGCCAGTGAAAGCACAGAAACAGCTTAACACATAGGAAAACAGTGACAGCAAGGATTAGCCCCCAATGACTGGAGATCTGAGAGGAGGGATGTTCATACAGACTGTTTCAGCAGATGGTCTGTGAGTAGGCACACGAGGCTTCCCCTGATGTCGATGCACTGGCTGCTGCTCCGCTCCACTCCTGTGGAGTGTCAGTCGCAGCTTCCCATCCTTCTCCTCCAGCTGAGATGTCCACATCTCTGGGGCCTTAGAGACCTCGACCCAAGTGTGATGGGTCCTCCTGTGTTCAGCTGTCCGGACGGCTGTTTCTGTGGTCAGTAACACTTGGAAAGGTCCATGCCACTTCACCACCAGTGGTGCTTCCTTCCACTCCTTAACTAGGACCCAATCTCCTGGCTGGATGTTGTGAACTGCAAAGTCCAAAGGCTGGGTCTCTGCCAGCTGAGCTTCCTGTCGAAGAGATTTCACAAGAGACAGTATCCGGGCCACATATTGTTTTAAATATACATCACTTATTCCTACCCCCACTAGGCTGAGAATTACAAGGGTAAGGAATTCCAAACGTCAGTTCAAAGGGAGATAATTGAATATCTCCCCTGGGTCTGGCCCTTATTCTTGCTAAAGACAGTGGTAAGAGCCGCACCCATGGCATCTTAGTTTCTCTCAGCAGCTTTAGAAAGTGTGTCTTTATTTCTCCATTCATCCTTTCAACCTAGCCTGAGCTCTGGGGGTGCTCCAGTGTGGTGGGCCCCTGGTATAATGGGAGCCCCTGACACCCCTAACAACCCATCTCCATTATTCTCTGGACTTCCTCCTCCTGACGGTCCAGATGTTTCTGCGGACATTCTCACTTGCAGTGTCTCTCTGCCCTGCATACACGCACTGATTCCTTCCCAGCCGCTGTTTGGGTCAGCTCTCCCCTGCTGAGGAGGGAATGCCTCTGCCACTTCCTTGTGGCCAACCCCGTGCCTGCAGTTTATCCCTCTGGGGCTGTAAAATTCTGCCATCACCTCTGCCTTTGCTTTTGATTCCAGAGCCGGTCTCTGTCCTGCCACAGTTGTCTATATGTCTCCTCAGACCCCGCAGTGTTCCGGCCAACAGCACCACAGGTGGCCGCAGCATCCCGCAACCTCATTGGGGCTGGCGGCCACTGCCATCCCTGCCCGGGGGTGGCGGGGTCAGGCACTGCCCGGCGCTGAGCCCCAGCTGCCCCACAGCCCGCACAGGCCCACAGCCCGTGCTCCCGGTCCCGCAGCTCCGCTGCGGTTGTGCTGCTCCTTGCCCCTACCGTATTAACCTCATTTGTCCATCTGTTGTCGAGACCCCTCATTGCCCACTCTGGGCATGGATTGTTGAGACCCCTTCTCAACTCCCCTCATTGCCCCCTCTGGGCATCTATGTCCCTAATTACCTCTGGGAGAACGTGTAAACCAACTCCACATTTCTCCAAGGGATTCTTCGGAGATATTTTGGGATCGTCATCCTTTTGCCGGGGCCCCTTCCCGGCTTTACCTTTGCAAACTTCCATGGGTGCCTTGTTTCCCTGTGCTGCCCTCCATGGGTGCCCTCCCAGGTTTGCTCCCCGAAGATCCCCTTGTGCTCACCGGTGAGATTTTCAGTGGTCCTTCCCTGTGGACTCTTCACAGACCCCCTGCTCCGCCACTCGTCTGTCTCCTGGACAGTCTCGGGAGCCCAATCGATCGCCCGGTGCCGGCCGCCACCAAGGGGAGCTGATCACCGAATCTGGCTGAGGCGCCTTCAGCTCCGCCCGCTGCCCCCCGGCCCCGGACGGTGGAAATATCCCAGACGAGTGCCCAAATTGTCAGGAAAATTAATCCACAAACACCAGAAATTTATGTCCAAAAAGGAGACAGAGGAGTCCCATTACTTTATTCGAATAAATGGAGAGGCCATGGGGCATTTCCCCTGGGGTCCCTCTAATTTTTGGAGGGCACAGCCTCCTTTTTTATCCTAATTTCCTGGCCACATTTCCCTTTCTCTTTCCCCATTGGCTGAGGTACTCAAGAGGTACAGACTTCCCGGAACACCTAATACCTAAGATGCCATTCATCACTCAGTGGAACCCTTCCCATTGTTTCTTTTATCTCTAATGCTAATTTCATCAACCAGCAGGCCCAGAGCTTGTTTGTAAAGACAAGTATCTCATTCCTTTCATGTGGAAGCAGTTAAAATAATCCTACAGAGCCAAGTGAGGAACAAAGAATGGGCAGGCAGAGCAGTAAGTGTAACCACGGCAAAGAAACGTGCTTCTTCTGCACTTGTCACCTCAGCCTATTTGTTTTGAAAGGCAAAAGAGCTGAGCAAGGAGGACTGAGGGCAAAAGAAGAAACAGAAAGGTGGAGAACAGAGGAGATGAAGGTTTTGGGAAAGGCACTTCTTGAGGCTCATTGGTGCAGGCTGGAACTGGTAAGTCTCCCCAGTGTGGTGCCTGAATGAATCTGGAGAATAGGCAACCAATAGCTGGCAGCAGCAGAACAAACAAAAACACGAGGCTTGTGGTCGATCCTCGAGAGATGAGTTATCCTGGAAGAAACCTGAAAAAATAAAACAAAGATATATGGGTTTGTACTCTTTTGTTTTGAATTAAATACATAAATCTTCCCCAGTTCTTGTTCCAGTAATTTTGGGTCAATAACTTGAGACTCATGTCCCTGTTGCTTCCATCCCAGTATGTACTAATGGAGTGCAGAAACCTATGTGTGGTTGTTATGACCCACCGCAGAAGGCAAAGGTAACCCAAGTTGTTGGTAATAGATCCCTTGGGGCAGATTAGGGTGAAAAAACACTAAATGGTTGGTGTTTGTAAATGTACATATGTAGGATTTATTATAGTACAATTTGGTTGCAAAGAAAAACAGGAATGTAGCCATTTTGGTTGTTTTTATTATCTATAGTAATATAATGACATGGAAACATCGCAATATGAAAGTGCAACATCACCTAAGGACATGCACAGGGAAGAGAAAGAGAGAGAGAAAGGATGAGAGGGTGAGGCTCTCACCACCTCTAGGCCCAGGGACAAGACTTGGTTGCTGTGCAGTCTTGGTTGAAGTCATGGTTGCAGACCAGATCCATTGGGTGAAGTCCCAAAGAAATAGTGGGGAAAAATCTGCAGGAAAATCCGAGGAGAAGGAGAGGCCCCACAACCCAGTGGTTTGTGCAAGGGAGGACAACTTAGACAACTGTCTTGGTTTGAAAAGACAGATGTCTGTTAAGGAAGACAGGAGCCTCCCTTGAGGTGAAGGATGCAACCCCCTTCTCTCTGAATTATTATAATTTTGAAATTAAGGGGCTTTCAGGCAAAGATATAAAGAATAGGAATAACAGTTCTTTACTAAAATACAGATGTATAAACAGGCAAACAAACAACAATAACTAAAGTGGTGACAACAAACAGAACCACAAACCCAGTGCAGCCTCTCTCGGCTGTCAGGTCCTTTCCCCTTTGGTGCAGTTCCAGTCACAGCCGGCAGGGGCGCTGGCGGCTCCCGGTGAGCAGGGCAGGTGCGATGGTTCCCCCGCGGCTGCAGGGGGCGCTCCGGAGCGAGCTCGGGGAGCACGCAGTGATGGCGGCCTGGGATCCGGGAAGGGATGGAAGAAAGGCTTCACAAACCCCCTGGGCAGCTGATCCTGGGGTCTGTCTGGGCTCTCCTGGCCAGGCAGGCTGGAGCAGCAGTAGGAGCACAAATTCTGGGTGGCAGGCGAGATGTATCGAGCTGCGGAGCTGTGGTAGGAATCCCCGGAGGTCTCGGCAGGCAGGATGGGCAGGGCTGCAGAGCAGCGAAGGCTGAGGCAGCAGGGTCTGCAGCTGAGCTCCCAGCGAGGCAGGGAAGGACAGGTTTGGGATCCCGGGGTTTCTTCCAGCAGAGAGGAAATAAACGGCAGGAAAACCCGCAGTGCTGACGAGAGAGTCTCCCCCATCTCCACACCAAGTCCCGAGTGCCCAGCACAAGCCCAGGTGAGGACAGTAGCCCCAGATGGGCTCCTCCCCTCCATGGCCAGTTCTTTTGTTTCTCCTAAGTACCCAGTCATTTGTTGACCTGGTAACATAGTATGGGAGAAAATTCCTCAAGAGAAAAAGAAAGGGAATTCCCAACCCCCAACAACAACAAATGATGAGAAGCTTTAAGGATTGTCTCCTAACTCATTCGTAGCTCATCATTCACCCTCTGTCTTATCAGATCAGAGATTAGCCATCACATATCCAAAAGCTCACCTCCTCCATTTCAGCAAGGCACCCTGGCTGTTGCCGATTGCCCGTCTGAAAAAAACACAAAACAACCCAAGTTGCTTTATGCCGTGCTTTATTAAGGGCCCGGGAGGTCTGAGGACTAATGTCCAAAGTCAGAAGCCTCCGACCCTCTGAAAATTTCACACACCTTATATACTTTTACAGATTGCTTCATGCCACACAAATCAATCCTTAACCTGGCTTACATGACTGTTCTCATATTCTTTTGAGATTTATGATTCTATTCTACCATTCTATACATTCTTTTGGATTATAAATTCTACATGGTTGTCTAAACATACAGTCATTAATTTTAAGATAACAATTGATATTTGTAGTTCTGCGCTTTGGGTAATTCAGAAAAATCTACTTGCCAATAATCGCCTGGTTCTGGCCCTACTTGAATTTTCCCTAACTGAATCTGTTTTCTAACAATTGGGTTATTTCTTAAACAGGTCGGACACATAGCATTCACCTGTTTTGCTAACGTTAACATCTGGTTAGAAATTATTTTTCTTTAAGAATTTGACCAAAACCTCTGCACCCCAATGGCATTTATTCTGCTCAGTTTCTAAGATGGTCTTCATGATTTTAGTAGGTACTAAAACTTGTCCCAGGGATGTTACATACCAACTAGTAGCGTTTTTCTGAGCTTGCGTCAAGTCCGCCAGTTTCTCATCCGCTGCTGAGTACTGCGGTTTGTGAACCAGGAAAGGGGTCACTGGGCTTACCCTAGTAGGAATGACTGCCATCTGTGTCCATACTTTCCATGCAGCATCTTTTGCGGCCATATCTGCCAGTCTATTTCCTTGGAAAATTTTTCCTTCTTCTCGTTGGTGACCTCTTACATGTATTACCGCCACCTTCGCAGGTTTATGGATAGCATCTATTAAGTCCAGTACTTCTGCTCGATGTTTTATTGCAGTCCCTTGAGAGCTCAACAGCCCTCGTTCTTTCCACAATGCTCCATGAATATGTAGTACTCCAAATGCATACTTTGAATCTGTCCATATATTTACCTTCTTCCCGGTACTAAGGATAAGAGCACTTGTTAATCCAACAATTTCTGCTTTCTGGGCTGACGTTCCTGGGGTCAAGGCCTTAGCTTCGATCACCTGTGTGGTAGTAACAACAGCATACCCAGCATACCTGGTTCCGTTCTCAACGAAACTGGATCCATCTGTGAACAATTCCCACTCGAGGTCTCCTATGGGTTCATCCTTCAGGTCTACTTGGCTGGCATATACTTGTTCAATGGTTTCCACACAATCATGGGCTAATTCACCCTCATCCCGCTCACTGCGGAGGAATTCTGCTGGGTTAATATGGTTAGTGGTTTTCAATTCTACATCATCTTGTTCTCTCAATATTGCCTGATACTGCAGCATCCTGTTTGAGGATAACCAATGACCCCCCTTTTGCTCCAGCACTGCCAACACCATATGGGGTACAAACACATCCATTTTCTTTCCCAGGGTAAGTTTTCGTGCTTCCTGGATGAGGATCACAGTAGCTGCCACTGCTCGTAAACAAGCAGGCCACCCAGTACTGACAGTGTCCAGTTGTTTCGAAAAATATCCTACCGGGCGTTTCCACGACCCTATTTTTTGAGTTAACACTCCCAGCGCCAGTCTCTGTCTTTCATTGACATACAGCTGAAAGTCTTTATTTAAGTCTGGCAGCCCTAGGGCAGGGGCTTCTTTCAGAGCTTGTTTGAGATTTTGGAAAGCCTTTTCTCATTGTGAGGTCCAGGTTACTTGTGATTCTTTCAATGCCTCATACAGAGGTTTGGCTAGCAGGCCGAAATTCGGTATCCACAGCCAACACCAACCTACCATGCCCAAAAAGGACCTCAATTCCTGATGATTCCTGGGTAGAGGTATAGCGCAAATTGCTTCTATCCTGTTCGTCCCTAATTTCCTCTGGCCTTGCATTATTTCACATCCCAGATAAAGTACACTTTCTTTCAACACTTGAGCCTTTTCTTTTTATACTCTATACCCCGCTTGTCCCAGCATGTTAAGTAATGCAATAGTTAACTTGAGACACAATTCTCTCTCATCGGTGGCCAACAGAATGTCATCCACATATTGCAAAAGAACATAAGAAAAGGGGGATTCTTTTACCTGAGTAGTCTTCCACTCTTCCAATTCTTTAGCTAACTGATTCCCAAAAATTGTAGGGCTATTTTTGAATCCTTGAGGCAATCGAGTCCATGTAAGGATGGACTTAGGATTCTCCCATTCGAAAGCAAAATATTTCCTACTTTCAAATGCCAAAGAAATGCAAAAGAAGGCATCTTTCAAGTCAATTACTGTAAAACATTTAAATTTTTCTGACACAGATGTTAACAGCATGTACGGATTAGCAACCACGGGATGAATGTCTTTAACAATAGTATTGATAGCTCGTAAATCTTGAACTAACCTATACTTACCGTTTGGCTTCCTAACTGGAAAGATCAGAGTATTATATTCCGACTCACATTCTTGTAAAATCCCCTGGACTAAGTACTGGGCTATCAACGGTGCTACTCCTTTCCTTGCTTCTAATTTAATAGGATACTGCTATATCCTAACTGGTTGGGCCCCTTCTTTCAATTCTATTACGATGGGCTGAGCCTCCTTAGATTTTCCTGGGGACCCTATTTCCCACACCCAAGGCACTACCGCTTGCTCTGCGTCTTCTGGTATAGGGGTAGGTTCTATTTCCTTAATTACAAAAATTTTTCCAATATCTTCGTCTGGGATTTCCAATTTCACTCTCCCTTTTTCAAATATTATTCTGACATTCAGTAAAGACAATAAATCTCTTCCAAACAATGGTTTTGGGCAATTAGGCATATATAAAAATTGATGGTCTAATTCTTTTCCTCCAAATTTTAAACTTACTGGCTGTAAAAATGGTTGTTCTTCTAATTGCCCTGTTGCTCCCACTACTTGAACAGTGGTATCGCTTAGCGGACCCAATCGTTTGTGAAGTACCGAATAAGTAGCCCCTGTATCTACCATAAATTCTTGTAAGTCCCCATCAATTTCTATCCGTACTTTAAGATCCCGTTCTAGTCAGCTTTGATTCTGATAATTTCCCAAAACCATTGCCTGAGCGACATCTGCCAGGGTCATTGGGTAATTTCCCATGGTATTCATATTGCCGCTAACCATTCCTCCTCGTACTGGACATTCATTTTTCCAATGTCTTAGTTGCCTACAAAAAGCGCATTGGTTTGGACCCAACCTCTCTTGGCCCTGGGATAATTCTATTCCGCCTATTCCATTAGCCTGAAATCCTCCACGACCCCAACCATTGCCTCTTCCACGGCCGAAACCTCCCCTTCCACGACCACCCCGACCTCTCTGTACGCTTGCTTGCTGTATCATAGCCAGAATTCCTGCTTGCTGCCGTTTCACCGTCTCCTTCTCCCGATCGTTATATACCTTCTAGGCAACTTCTAACATTTTGTCTAGGTTCCTAGTATCTTCCCTTTCTAATTTCTGCAATTTTCTCCTAATATCATGTTGGGATTGACCCATAAAAAGCAAAGCCAGCTGTAACTTCCCTGCCTGTTCTTCGATTTCCAAGTTAGTAAACCGTCTAGCTGTTTCCTTTAATCTTTCTAAAAATGCTGATGGAGACTCTCCTTTTTCTTGTCTCACCGAATATAATTTTGACCAATTTAATGTTTTAGGCATTCCAATTCCGATTCCTTCTAATACCAGATCTTGATACTTTCTGATGGCTCTCAGTCCCCCAGATGCATTAGGGTCCCACCCTGGATCGTTACTAGGTACTAGTCCATCCACTGTCCCATCTGCTAATCGCAACCGGATTTCTTCTCTAGCCTTTTCTCTGGCAGCTCGCAACACCATTTCTTTCTCAGTCGAATCTAAAATTGTATCTAATAACACTTGTAAATCATTCCAATCAGGATTTTGTGTATTAATAACCATTTTCACCATTCATGCCACCCGTTCGGGGTCTTCCCTATAATTTCCTGCTGACTGTTTCCATATTACCAAATCACTCGGAGAAAAAGGAACCTTTATGTAAACTCTCTCCCCCTGAGGTCCCATCGCTTCATGCAATGGGGCTATCATATGGGGTTCTTCTTGATTCTTTCTACCATGTCTCGTCCGCGCAGCAATAGGGGTTCTTTGAGTACTTCTAGAGGAGTTAGGGGAAGGGGTCATGGGACGGAGAATAGAGGTTGGGGAAGCATTTGAAGGTTCTCCAATTTCTTCACAGACCTCTCCTTCATCCTCCTCCTCATCTCCCCCACTAGGGCTTCCACCCTCATCTTGTGGGGGTGGGCTTAGAGGAGCTGGAGGGGCACTTGGAGCTATTAATAGATTTAAGTCATCATCTGATTCATGGGCCTTAATCATGCATGTTGTACACATTGACCTTTTTTTACAAGCAGCACATTCTTGTTCATTTGTATCAAGTATCATTATTCCACATTCTTTTTGCCAGTCAGGTTTTCGTCCCAAGAGATTAAACAAGTCTAAATACGGTATTTCATCCCATTTTTCATTATCACGTAAATACTCCATCAAAGGGAAAATTATCTTATAATCTACCGTCCCATTCAAAGGCCAACTAGGGCCACCTTCTGATTCATACAACGGCCACCAGTGATTACAGTAATCAACCATTTTTCCTTTATGCAACCCTTCATCCTCAAACCCCTCACTTTTCCATCTTTGTAACAAACATCCTAATGGTGTATTTTTAGGCACCTTCCCATTTGATTGAACCAACGCTTTAAAGGTTTTGAACAGCATCATTCCTTAATACACAGTACAGAGCAATATGACAATATTACAATAGACACAATTGATGAGAAACAAAGGAAAAATACAGTATACAAATCCTTAGTACCAAACCCAACCAAACCGACTTGCCACTTCTCGTCGCTGCGAGGGGCAAGTGCTGGTCCTGCGTGGCTTTCACCTCGTCTTATGGCCAGCACCTAGGCTTCCACCAACCTTGCGAGGTTCGTATCCTCGTCTTATGAGCAGGCTTCCAAAACCGCAAAATAATAAAGCACCTCGGGCCTACCTTTGCAGTTGTCCGTCAGGCGCGGGGTTGGGCACGAACTGATGACTCCCTGAGAACTCCTCGGTGCCGGCGTGGAGTGGATCAGAACGCGAACCGCCCCAGCCACCTTCGGAGTCCTGCCGCGGTCGCCAGAAAACTGTTGCCGATTGCCCGTCCGAAGAAAAACACAAAACAACCTAAGTTGCTTTATGCGGTGCTTTATTAAGGGCCCGGGAGGTCTGAGGACTAATGTCCAAAGTCAGAAGCCTCTGACCCTCTGAAAATTTCACACACCTTATATACTTTTACAAACAGATTGCTTCATGCCACACAAATCAATCCTTAACCTGGCTTACATGACGGTTCTCATATTCTTTTGAGATTTATGATTCTATTCTACCATTCTATACATTCTTTTGGATTATAAATTCTACATGGTTGTCTAAACATACAATCATTAATTTTAAGATAACAAACGGGTAATCATGTCTTAAGATAACGATTTCTTTCAGAACATCCATTACTCAAGAACAAACAAGTTCCTACATGTTCAGCATGTTTCACTAAGTCCTTTGATTATACAGAGACAAGAACCTACATGCTCAGCAGGTAAGCTACCGCCTGCCAAGACTTCCCTCTTGCCAAGTGGATGCTATATTCCACAACTAGGCCGTAGCTGAGCCTTAGCATAACTACTGCTATTTACTTCTACTTGCAACATGGCTTCTCCACTAATGGGGGGATGTTTTGAGTCATTATCCCTCAGCAATTCAGTCTCTTACAATGGTGTCATATGCAAATGCCAACTCCCTGAGATCACTAAGACTGTATGAAGCCAATTGTGAAAATAACAGTAGCAGACGGTTATCAGGTGCTCTGAAGCACAACGACCAAGTTTTAATCAGCAAGGAACATGTCCACCTACAACACCAAGGACTGGACAGGATTTTAACAAGAGAGTGACACTGAGCCTTACTTCGTGAGAAACAGAGGTGACAGTTTTGGTGACAGAAGGGAATATGATCGCTCCTAACAAGAGATGTCCAAATGTCAGGATATGTTTATGTATCAGGAAACTAGTCAAAAATCTGTGCAAATTTACTAGGACAACGAATTCAAATGTGTTCCAATCCACATCTCAGCAGTAGCATACTTCTGGCAGCACATCAGGAGAGATTGGCCGGATTTTCTGTGTTTGTTTTTGTAATGAGTCTGTGCCAAGTTTGAAGCCAGAGGTATTAGTTTTTAGTGACTACAGTGGGCACTGCCATCATGGGTTCAGAACTGCAGTTTTTCTAAATTTCTGTTGTGCCCTTTTGTGATTCAAACTCTCAAAACAAATACATGACAAAGGCTGCTAAAAAGACACCTTCTGCCACCCATCCTCCAGAACCTTCCAATGGAGCCAATGTGATCCCCTCTATCCCAGCGGTACAGCATGGCTGACACAGACATTCCTGCACAACTGAGCATCTGTGCAGGTTGTTTCCTCCAGCTGTAGGACTGCTTCTTTGATCTGTATCTAGACTTTTGTCTTGTTCTGGAGATGCTGGTAGGATTTACTCTTCCTGAAATACGTACCTTTTACCAAGCACTACACTCAACCCTCTCACTCACAGAGGCAGTGGTGAAAAACTTTGCTGTTGTATACATTCCCGTTTGTCAAAAAAAGAGCCTTGTCTGAAAAAAGGCCTATCTGTTTTACATAGTTACTGTCATACTACTAGAGGAAGACAATATAGCTGTGATATACACTGATTACCTTCAAAAATTGCAGGGATCTCTTTAATTTAGCATCTGAATACTACTTATTCAAAGTTCTCAGAAAGATTTCCACAGCTCTTTTAACTCCTACAGGCTTACAAAACGGTTTCGTTATATTTTTCATTATAGCACAAGCAGGCAACCAATTCTGAATTACATGCTGCAGATAATTTTATCTAAAATCCCCAGAAATTCCTGCAGAATATGACAGAAATGTTTTGTGTCTCTGGAGGTCAGTGTGTTCTTACAGTTATGGAGTATAGCCCATATTGCAGTAAAGGATTTCCCTTTGTTTGAGTTTGTAGCTATTTGCTTTGGGCTTTCTTGTTACTGGAGCATGGTGTCTCCACACAAGAGAAACTCAGAAGTGAAAATTTGGCAGAGCTGACTTAAGTCCACAGTGCTTTTGCTACTCTTGATGTCCATTAAAAAGACAATAAATATCCTGAGAACAGTGGCAAAAATTTTCCAGACCTTGCCCAGTATCTGAATCACCTATGCACTAAAATGTGACTTGTACATTTTAAAGCATGCATTGACTGGCTGTGAAAAAGTATATGGCTTATCCCCCACTTCCCTCACTGCAGTTCTTTCTTCTTTCTGGAAATAAGCTTTCTTTTTTTTGGTTTTTTTTTTTTTTTTTGGTTTTTTTTGTTTGTTTGGTTTTTTTCCCCCACTTATTTTACCTTAGAAAGTTGAGTAAAATTGAGGTCTTTAGAGATTTCTTAGCCCAAGACTCAGATGTCCCTCAAGAGTTAATTCATCTATTACAGGAATGGCCAAGGTTTTGAAATTTCAGCACACATATTTTGTCCGTTCTTGTAATGTATTGAAGTTAAGGAGCAAAATACAAATGGGACTTCATTCACAATAAAAAATTAGGTTAAAACACCACCAGTATTTAATGCCAATGAAAATTCTAGAAAACAATTATTATTTTCCTGTAGACCACTCATGCAATAAACATAGAACCACAGAAGATCCCAGGTTGGAAGGGGCCTCCAAAGTTCACCCAGTCCCATTTTTTGTGGGAAAGGGAGCCTTGATGACATCTAGCACCGTGTCCTATTGCACCTTGGAAACCTCCAGTGATGGGAAGGGTCTTCTGCATCCTTGAGGAGATTTTCCCAGTAAGTGATTGTTCTCACTGTAAAAAATTTCCTTCTTATGTCTCAAGATGAAGACACCTGTAGATAACTAAAAACTTTTTTCTCCATTTTTTTTTCACAAATATATAATAATTCTATATAGTTAGTATACTACTTTTAAGTTCATCTTAGGCTTCCTCTGACACTATGCCAAAAAACTTGATCTTTCAGAAATACTAAATCTCTTAGGAAAAAAATGGTAACAGAATACATACAACATTATGCAGTAGTATTACACCATCCAGACCTCCAAAATACTTCATGAGAGTAACTCTTACATGCTGAAGAATACACAGTCACACAGGAAATAAGTTACAAAAATGAAGGAATAAAGCAGTCCTTTTGTTTCATACTTCCTGATTGGTCCAGATATTTTGTTTCAAAGGAAAATATAAGTAGAATACTAGAAAAACTACTATCATTGTGAACAGCACCGTGGAAAAATCTAAACACTGTGGAATGGTGCAATTGCTGGAATGGGAAAAAAAAAAGTGACATAAATTTGGTCTCAAAAATTCCATCTTTATGACATTTTAAGACCATGGAAAATGCTGTTTTCATAGTGACGTGATTAATTTGCACAAGCATCCTGCTTATGACAGTTTTTAATGCCAGATGAAGAGATAACAAATAATGCTTTGGTATGGTTGCAAAGGACAAATGCAAACTGTCTTGCCTACAGCAGTGCCCTTTCTAAAAGTCAGGACAGCCTGCAGTCAAGGAAACATAATTTTTGCTACTACAAATGAAAGCCTGAAGGATTTGCATCAGCTTGACAGGGCAGGGTCTCAGCACTTGTCTGGGTTATGCTGGCCCAGGCTGATTCTGATAGATTTTAGCAGTGATAGCAACCATCCAGTGGTCACCCTGGGTTTAGGTTACCTTTAGTTGATTGTGACAACACAAAGTTATTTTCTCTTGACTGTGTTATCTGTTATCCTAGAACAAAACTGGAGGTACAAGAACCAAAATTGGGATGCTACCAGAGGTCCCAGGCTGTGAGGCCAAACTACAGTGGTCATTACAGGAAGATAAGCTTGTTAAACCAGTTCAGATAGAAAAGAAAGAACAGAAATTTGAACAGTTGAGAACCAATGGAGAGCAAGTTCCCCTACACACATTGCATTCAGGGAACTCCACCTATATAGTGTGCATCATTTTTTCCTATAAGATTTGGAGTGTAACAAATCTTCAGCTTGTACAGCAGAGTATTTCTTTTTCCCTAGGAAATGCAACTATGAGTGTTTTAAGGTCCATAGGAATAAATGCCCATATTCCAGGTAGAGAAGTGATATTATGGTTAACATACTGACAGAAAAGAATTATTCCAGTTTCTATCAGGCATATCCTATAGGGCCTTGCACAAATCATCCTGTTTCCCTGAGTGCTCCAGGGCCAGCTCAAGTGGGCTTAATAAGAGCTCCTTACCTGACAGAACTGCATGAACAGGGTGTGATGAGGGGATGTAAATATTTCAGTTATTTTCTCGTCATGAGCTTCCAGAACATGTTTTGCTTCAGAACTCATAAAAATGCACTATAAATTAGGGTGAAAAAAAATCATCTTAATTGGAGCAATATTGTCCAGCCAAAACTCCTCTTGCCTGATGCTGTGTATAACAGCGTGTGACACATACTCTTGAGCAGCTGTTCTACTCATAGTAGCATGTTTTCACCAAATCCTGGACCATGAGTGACTAACCTAAAATAAAAACTGTCAGTTACTGTCCTGAATTATATATGGGATAATCTGATTTCAGTGGAACGTGAGTCTGAGACCTTTTATTCTGTCATGGGATTGGTGGGGAGGGGGCGGGTAGGGAGGCACCGCATTAACTCAGAGGAGCCCCTTCTCTGTAAACACTTTTAGTAACACATCACCACTGCCCATACTGGTTCTTCTCCTGTTGATATACAGCCAACCTTTGCTGCACAAATTTTGTGTTAATAATTTATTCTGCATACTAAAGATGCAAGAAATTCACTGCAAGAAGCGTGGGTCTGTATTCTGCAATAATAAGGGTTAAATGAACTGTCTGGCCACTCTGGGTGCTTGTCAAGACAAGCTGAAAAGAAGCAGAGGTCTGTGAATCAAGGTTATTTGCATTCTTTCAGTTATCTCTTCCTTGGCAACTGGAGACATTTTTGAGAAACTGTGTTAAACTAAGCTGCAGTTTGGCATTAAAAACTGTAAGTAGGGGTGAAATATGCAATTTTCCATTAATATGCACATCATGGGAAATTATTTAAGGGCAAATGAGAAGACATTTCCAGATACAGTCATGTCACCTAGAAAAAAAAAACCATCTGCTTTTTACAAGGAATTCTGTAAAAGTAGTAGCATACTGGAATGCTGCTCAACTTGCTTCTCTTTAAAAACAAACAAAAAAACAGGCTTTTTTTTGTTCAAGCAATCCTCATCTTTTAACCTTTATTCTGCTTGAGCTGTAGTCTAAAACCCTAATAATCTTAAGCTTTCAAACTTATTTCATCAGTCTTCAATCCTTTCTTCAGTGTAGCAGATCCTTTTTTTTCAGCCATGTCTCATGTTACAGGATGTAATCTTGGGTTCTAGTTTTGCACAGAAGACAGCGTTGTGCCAGCCAGGCTTTATTTGCTTCCCTTGTGTTACAATCCCATGCTCCAATTCTTTCTGAAACCTTATTTACTATTTCTTAATACTCTCTTTTAACTGCTCAAGGTAAATAAAACAATGTTGACTTTGATGGGGTCAATAACAACTTACAAATAAGCTTCAAATATATTTCCTGGGGTTCCTAATATGTTTGGGTTGGAAGAGTAAGTACATGCTGCAGGTAATAAGTGGCTAGGACTTCAAAATGATATAAAGAACCATAGAATCAGAACAGTTTGGATTGGAAAGGACCTTTAAAAACCATTTAGCTCAAACCCCTCTGCAATGAGCAGAGACATCTTAAACTAGACCAGGTTGCTCAGAGCCCTATCCAATCTGATCTTGAATGTTTACAGGGATGGGGCTGCCACCACCTCCCTGCACAACCTGTTCCAGTATTTTACCACCCTCATTATAAAAAACTTCTTTCTGATATCTAAAAGAATACATTACATTAATATTATCAAGCCCCAAACTAGACAGATCTTTGCATTTAAGAAAATAAATTTTGTAATAATAAAAAAAAAGAAGCATTCAAAATCCATATTGTTTACTGACACTTAGGCCACCTCTTCCCAGCATGAGAAAGATTTTGCTAAGATTGCAGCTCTTCCATTGCATTATTTAATTTTTTTCTTTAAAATTAAATAATCCTGTGTGTGTCAAGGGAAAAAAATCGCTACATTTCCCTGATGGCTGTGGGGCTGTTTCAGTTTCATGTCTTTCTAAGAAACTAATTCTTGCCTTCTGAAATTTCATAGCATTGATTGCTAAATATATCAGCTTTCCTCTCTGGTATCTTAAAAAGCATTAAGATTCCAACAGGCTGTTTCCATTCATTCTTCACTACTTCTTTTGCCTCACCACTACTTCTGAGCCCTGGCACCAAAATGCAGTGGTTATATCTTCCTAAATTATTTGAAATGAAATCTAGATAATTTGGTTTTTATTTGCTTTAATAAAAACAAATTCATTTTTTAACACACTGTCACATGAAACAATCCAAACTGGACTGGGTCAGAGCAAAGCTTGCAAGGTGTGGGCAGGCAGGGCTGACCTCCAGTTGGAGCAGTTGCGATGCAAATATGAAAAAGTCTTTTGATGGCTGCTTGCAGCCAAACAGAGAAATAGACTTCTTCACACCTGCTTCCACATGAAAATTAGTATTTTGGCACAGACAACACAAAATTTTAAAGCTTCATGCAAGTGACATCCAGTAACATGAGCTGCATGTCTGTGTTACAAACTACAACACCAGAATAAGGTATGAAGATTGTCCTACTGGCTGGTCGAGGGCAGATATAGACAGCACAAACAGCTGTCAGCAACAGCATGGACAAGGAAGAATTGGAATAAATGTCTTCTGTCTCAGATCAAGTGTGAGATCCAGCAGATTCCTACTCCCATTTCCATCTGCTCTGGGTGAGGCTTGTGGCAGACTGCCCAAGGCCACCGAAAACAGATTCCTCCTCAAAGTTCAGATCCTGGAGCAGAGCCGGATTCATTGGATCTGAAGTTCAGTGCTCCCCTCCACTCCTGGTGCTTCCCAGGTCAGTACAAAGTAAAGGTTAGTGTACAGTAGATCACTCTCTCTTTGTCCCTATTAACCTTTTGTTCCCTGCCCCACTCATCCTAACAGATCCTGAATCTCTTTCTGCAAGTCAAAGCAAACGTGCACCATGGCCAATATAGTTGTCACTGCAGCCTGGAGCTTCAGGAAGTCATAGGCAGGGAGGTGGCAGGGCAGGTCTGTGGTCTTCCATCCAGGTATTTTTGCCAAGGTCAACAGTTGGGGAAGTCAGCTGAAGTCAGCCTCAAAACGGCTTTTGTGGAGATCTGTCATGCCTGAGGGCACTGCAGGGAATTAGACAGAGTGAACCTTTGTAGCAACCATCCCAGACAGTGCTGAGGACAAAATGTCCTTGGAAAGCAAAGCACCTTATAGCAAGGTAGCACCAGTCCAAGTCACATGCTTAAGTGGTTTTGTTTCTTGCTTTACGTGTTTGTTCCTCAGAGGGTCTCTATCTTCTTCATGCCCTTGGCCAGGATCATCCTGTTTAAAGTGACACCTGTGAAGGGATCATCCTCAGGATAGTTTTTTTCTTTTCCCTTCTGCAAAATGAAAACTGCTTTGTTTATTGCTGTCAAGATTTCACAATTTATGTATAGTTTCAAAGATGAAGACAGGTGTTTATGAAGAGGATGAGAAGAAGCTGAAGTTACATTACACTAGATTAAGAGATGCCAGTTGTAGAGCATCTTCAAGTGGAATGACGTCCATTTCTTGGCGCTGTAGCTACAAGCAAGACATAAAAAACATGAATATATTCTGGTGTTTTACACAGCAATACACTTGCTACATCACCCTGACAAGGTACTGCAGTGGCACTGCCATCCTGGAGAAGCTTTTGGGGATAATATCTAAAAGAATGTATTAGAACAACACTGGCCCAAGTCCATGCTGGGCCAGCAGTTTAATTCATGTGTGTTCTACTAACTCCTTTGTGTGCAACCCTTCTAGTCAAGATCACCCTGAGAGCAACAGATTTCATTGCATCATGGCTATGGTCTCTTCCTCCACTGCAAGGAAGGGAACAGCTTCCCGTCTCCTGTACACTGGGTCATACCCCAACCACAAGACCCAAAACAACACACGAGGTTTTACAGAATCACAGAATCATTCAGGCTGGAAAAGAGCTTTGAGGTCATCAAGTTCAACCTTTAACTGATCACCACCTTGTCAACAAGACCTTGGCACCAAGTGCCACATACAGTAGTTTCCTGAACACCACCAGGGCTGTTGATTCCACCACCTCCCTGGGCAATCCATTCCAATACTTAACCACCCTTTCCATATGCACTGGCAGAGAAAGCAAGAGCTCTGCTGGACAAGTGCCTCCAAACCTCAAGAGGCCCCAAAGCTTGGGAGTTTCTGCCAAATTTTAGCTGTTGCACAAGTAAGGATCTGCTTTATATTTTTAAGTAATTACTGAGTAACAATATGTAACTGTGATTGCCCTGACATATATCACTATGGACACAGGGACACCTTGGAAAGCATCCTGCGATTGGAGACATGTAGTGGCAGTCACAGAGCCAGTGCAGTCCTGCTGTCATTGGCACAATGCTCAGCCTCGAAGGACACGCATGCCACAGTGCTCGTAGCAGTTCACAGAAGCACCAAGTGGGTCAGGTTGGAAGGGACCACAGCGGGTCATCTGGTCCAAACTCCCTGCTCAGGCAGTGTCATCCTGGAGCACATGGCACAGAATCACATCCAGTTGGTTCTTGAATATCTCCAGTGAGGGAGACTCTATCGACTCTTGGGGCAACCTGTTCCAGTGCAGAGTGACCCACACAGTAAAGTTCTTCCTCATATTCAGGTGGAATTTCCTGTGCATCAGTTTCTGCCCATTGCCTTTCTCATTGTATTGCTTGGCTCCACCAAGAAACTGGCTCCATCTTGTTCACACCTACCCTTTAGATATTTATACACATTAATTAGGTCCCATCTCAGTCATCTCAAGGCTGAACAGGCCCAGCTTTCTCTGCCTGTCCTCATAAGAGAGATGCTCCAGTCTGCCAATGATCCTGGTTGCCCTCCCTTGGACCTGCTCCAGGAGCCCCATGTCTCTCTTATATCCAGGAGCCCACAACTGGACATGGAACTCCAGATGTGGCCTCACCAGGGCTGAGTAGATGGGCAGGATCACACCCCTCAACCTGCTGGCAATGCTCTTCCTAATGCACGCTAGGGTACCACTGTCCTTGGCCACGAGGGCGCTGCTGGCTCAGGGACCGCCCGTTGTCCCCCGGCCCGCCCTCCCCTCCCTCAGCGCCCCCGCAGCGCGGCCTCCCTCCGCCAGGGGGCGCGCCGCTCCGCTCTCCCTCCCGCCACCGCCCCGCTTCCCGCCCGGCCGCGGCGCGAGCGCGGCCCCCGCGCGGCGCCCATGGCCGGCGTCATCCGGCGGCTGGACGAAGCCGTGGTGAACCGCATCGCCGCCGGCGAGGTCATCCAGAGGCCGGCCAACGCCATCAAGGAGATGATCGAGAACTGGTAACGCGGGGTGCGACCCTCCCGCAGCCCGGCCGCGCTGTATGGGGCGGGGGAGGCTCTGCTGGGGCTGACACCGCGTCCCGGCCCCGCGTCCCGGCCCCGCGTCCCGGCCCCGCGTCCCGGCCCCGCGTCCCGGCCCCGCGTCCCGGCGGGCAGCGAGGGGCGAGCGGCAGCCCGGGTGCCGAGGAGGGGCGGTACCTGTGTGTGCCCGTACGGAATGCACGGGAGGGCAGCTCCTCTCGGAATGCCGCGTTCCTGTCTGCGTTTGTGTTCCGGCTTGTTTTGTTCTTGTTTGAGAAACTGATGAATCGTTTGGTTTTGGAGCCAAGTTAGCATTCGTAAAATCATTTAGGCTGGAAAAGACCCTTGAGATCGTCAAGTCCAGCCATTAACCTACCACTTCAAATCTACCGCGAAGCTATGTCCCTAAGCACCACATCATCAGGTCTTTTAAACACCTCCAGGGTCACAGACTCAAACACTTCCTTGGCAGCCTGTTCTATGCTTGACCATCCTTTCTGTGAAGGCATGTATCCTAATATCCAATTGACACCCCTCCTTGCACAAGTTGGGGAAGTTTTCTCTTGACCCATCACTTGTTCCTTGGCAGAAGAGGCCAGTCCCCCCCTTGGTACAGTCTCCTTTCAGGGAGGTGAGAGCAATAAGGTCTCCCTTGAGCCTCCTTTTCTCCAGGTTAAATACCCCCAGCTGCCTCAGCCTCTCCTCATCAGACTTGTGCTCCAGACTTTTCCCCAGCTCCTTTGCCCTTCTCTGGACATGCTCCAGCACCTCAATGTCTTTTTAGCAGTGAGGGGCCCAAAGCTGAACACAGAATTTGCAGTGTGGCCTCACCAGTACCGAGTACAGGGGAACAATCATTGTCCTGCTGGCCACACTATTCCTGATACAGGCCAGGATGCCTTTGGCCTTTTTGGCCACACACTGGTCACACACTGGCTCATGTTCAGTCAACTATTAGAGCAGCCCCCCCAGATCCTTTTCCATGTGTCAGCCTTCCAGCCACTCTCCCCTCAGCCTGTAGCACTGCATGCGGTTGTCGTCCAAGGGAAGGACCTGGCACTTCATCTTGTTGACTCTCATACCATTTGCCTCAACTAATCAAGCCAGCCTGACCAGATCCCTCTGCAGAGCCTTTCTACCCTCCAGCAGATCAATGCTTCTGCCCAGCTTCGTGTTATCTGCGAACTGTCTACGGGTACACTCGATCCCCTCACCTAGGTCATGGATAAAGATGTTAAACAGAACTCTAGGATTGAAATTGCTTTCTTGGTTTCTTGGTTCTGCAGTTTGGATGCTAAATCTACAAGTATCCAGGTAATAGTTAAAGAAGGTGGTCTGAAGTTCATCCAGGTCCAAGATAACGGCTGTGGTATCAGAGTAAGTAAACAGAATTGACAGGTGTATGCTGTTGTTTAATGCTACCTTTTAAAAATTATTTCAGTTTATAAGTGTTTCTGATCTTGCAAAAACTCAGAGAGTGACTTTTGCTTGTCTCTTTCACATAGAAAGAAGATCTGGACATTGTATGTGAGAGATTTACTACAAGTAAACTGCAAAAATTTGAAGACTTGGCTAGTATTTCTACATATGGGTTTAGGGGCGAGGTAAGCTCTTCATCAAAGTTTTGAAACTGTTCATTGTTGTTATTCTACTATAGTGGGCTGTACATACTCTCATTCCCAGTACTCTTTACAGAAGCTTCTGTTTTCTGAGAGAGCCTGCTATGTGAATATAGTATTCAAAATACATTTCAATGTCTTTCAAGATTAGGTGAATTCCTATAGGGAGGTATATATTCTTTTTGCTTTCTGGATTAAGATTTTTTTTTTTAAATTGAAACAAAGCCTGTCTTCTCAAATGATGGTTCCCTACAGATAAAAGACAGTGGAAGATTTGAGTTGAAGGTGAATGTTTGATGTCAGACATTTGTCTAAATGCCACATTTAAAACTAAATGTTCAAAATGTACAATGGTCATCCTTTTTTTTTTTTTTTGCTATTAGACAAAGTTAGTACCTCTTACCCCTCAGCTATACTGGTTCTTCATACTCTTATAGGCTGTATCTAAACTCTGGAAGAACAGTCAAGGATGAGCTTAACTTTCACCTCTGGATGAACAAGATATATGTGTGTCTTGTGCTCAGATACAGAGATCCTCATATGCTCCAAAGAGTAGACTACTTGAGTCCTCTCCTCACACACTTTCAACATAATCATCTCTGCAGTCAGTGGAGTCTGGTCCTGAGGCTGGTTTCATCTGTGTAGACATGTCCATTGAGTTTTTCAGGAAAACCATTATGGCCTAACTTTGTAATATTACTTACAGTCAAGAGAAAGACTTGGGCAGGAGTGAGAAAGTAACAGCTAAAACCTTCCAGTTGCTTTCTTGTTAACATGAAAAAGGCACAGCTGTAATAATTTTGCAAATTTCTTTTAGTTCTGCTACATAGTTAACCACTTGCATTGTTAGAGATAATGAAATATTAGGGAAGCCAGAAGGATCTCCTGGATTAAATTCAGTATTACAGATACTAATTTTTTTTAAGCTTTACTGACCAGCAATTTCCCTGTAAGGATATTTGTTAATTACTTGCAAGTGGTATATTGAAATTTAGTGATGGTGTTTAAAGTGTGGACATGCCTCAGTGTTCTCCAGAGCAAGCTTTACAAAGATGCTTTCTCTTTTCCTAGGCCTTGGCCAGCATCAGTCACGTTGCTCATGTTACAGTAACAACTAAAACAGCTGATGCAAAGTGTGCATTCAGGTATGCTACCTAATATCCAGGTGACTTCTGCTGCATACAGTAGCGAACAAATGTTACCTATTTCAGAGCTCCTACCCTCATACAGAAGAGGGTATGGTAAGGGTAGGGACCAAAAAGACTTGGAATGTGAGAAGACATATTTTTCCAAATTGTAAATGGAAGCTTGAGCTAAAACAATGTATTTTAAAATTGGTGGAGGTAGGGTGGGGAGGCAGGAAATCTTGGAGGAACTTCTACTTCAGTAGTTAGTGTAGGCTAAACATTTGTCTTTTTCTCCATTCCAGAATAAAAGGTTATACATATGTATTATGGGCATTGTGTCTAGCAAATTTCAGATATCTCAGCACAGGAACTTACAGCTTAGTTTGTTATCCTGTGGTGCTTTATCCTATCCCAAAAGAATTTTGAATATTCTTTTGAAAACTTAATCTAAATTATAAGAAAGCTAATAGTTTCTTATAAGCAAGCCATTAATTTCTTAGCTAGTTTTAAGAAAAGAAAGTGGGAAAAAAGAGATGTTCTGAATCTTGTTTTTTCAAAAGATTGTGTGACTGTGGTCTTTCTTGCATTAAATAAACAGGGTATGTGAGACAGCAAAAAAAAAGTCTGTCTTTTGAATTTATGCATCTGTATAACTTGCTGAAAGACCTGTGTGGGTCAGAAATCTCTTAGGCTCAAAATCCTGTTAGTGTCAAAAAGGAAACAGATCTTAGACTAAACCCAAGAATTTCTTGTTAGCATAATTGAAGTGTAAAGTCTAGTGGGAGAATTGTTATTAGGCTATGTCTACCTATTAAAGAAAAAATGCAGTAACCCTGCCTTTAGAGGAAAAGTCTCAGTAATACAATTTCAAAACACATATGCTATGATCTGCCTCCTTTCCTCATCTATTATTCTCATCCCCCCCACTGCCCCTCTGGCTCTTAAAATCAGTGAAGACAGTTATACTCTAGCAGAAAGGTGGAGAAAGCTACTTCTCAGGGTCCCAAATTCTTTGCTGGGAGGAGTGTGACAGTGACGGGATTTCTTTTGTTTTCTTCCTTTGTTGTCATCTGTCCATGTCTGCCCTCCTGTAAATCTAGATGTCTGACAGCTTGTTATTTTCTGCCTAGAGCTACTTACAGTGATGGAAAAATCAAAGCCCCTCCAAAGCCCTGTGCTGGAAACCAAGGAACTCAGATCACAGTAGGTTTTTGTGCCTGTTTTCTCTTGTTCCTTTTCTGTTCCTTGCTTGTTAGGCTTGCACCTCTTGCGTTGTAAGGTACATGACAGTCTGACCTCTGAAGTTGCAGTTTGTTAGGTGAGCGTAGGGAGGTAAGGAATAAATTGAATGTTGATTCCTCAGAAACTATTCTCAGAAAATTTATATATAAAATAAAACCAAGATGGATTTAGATTAATTCTATAGTAAGAGAGAATTTTTAAAATTGTTTTTAATTGTGAACTTTTTCTCTGTAGGTTGAAGATCTCTTTTACAATGTAAATACAAGGAGGAAGGCTTTAAAGAATCCAAACGAAGAGTATGCAAAAATACTAGAAGTTGTTAGCAGGTGAGCTAAAATAGGAGGCTCCCAATTCTATATACTGCTGTAGGGAGTACCTGGGTTTTTCAGAGGGATTGCAAGTGTATGTTTGGTGTCATTTTGTTGTTGTTGTTGGTGATTTTGTTTTTAAGTTTTTTTTAAGCTATTTTTTAGTGTGCACTGCCAGATAACAGTCTGTCCAATTTGATGTGAAAAATCCACATAGGATTTTATGTGACTATAAATTATTTGTAAGAATTCCATCAAGGAAATGGTAATGGACTTGAGCAAGGGAACTTTAAATGTACTTGGGCTGAATAGAATTAATGTAAAATCTGCTCAGGAGCATTGAGGTTTGGCTGAATACAGAAGAGTTGAATGGTGACTTACCATCCCCAAAAAGGAGTAATATCACTTTAGCTACTGGATGTTTCTTGCCTGGGCCCTTTGGTTGCATCTTTTGTCATGTGCAGAGGCTTTGCAGGCAGGATCTGCACAATTTAAGCAAAAGAACTGCTTTACACTTTCAGAAGACACAAAAGGTAGCAAAGAGTAGCAAGACTGTATACCAAGGTTTAGCCTATACCCCAAATGAGCTATTTAAGAGTCTTTACTGGGTCAGGCAGACTTTAGCCAGGCGGTGGAAGGTCAGATCCTGCTGTTATGTCAAACAGGATGATCTGAAGTCTTGCTGAGTTACAGCCCTCCAGCTCATTAGTTGTTGTTTTTCATTAGGATTTTTCTATTACTTAATTTTGGGGGTTTTTTTCCACTTGAATTTTTGAGCTCACAGTCACAGCAGTCTAATCTTTGTCTGCATTTTTACATTTCTCATCTTGCAAGGTTCTGTGCTGTGTTTTTTACTTACTGTGCAGTAATTTCCCTGGAAGTTTGAGCCAAGATTATAGTAGTGGATCAGATCTCAGCCATGGGATCACAGATAGCTGAACTGTCTGGGTAAGGGAAGTTATAAGGGCAGGCCAGCCGTTATTCAGATGCTTCTCCATAGTAGTTGAGACTTGATTCTATTATACTTAGGATGCTTTGGTGTTTTTATTTAGTTAAAGCTGTGCAGTGAAACCAAAAAAACAGGTCTCTAGGAGCTGATCCTTTTTTTTTGAGAAATAAGCTAAGCTGATCCTTGAATTTCTTGAATTTCTTATGGTTACAGTTGAGTTATAAATAGGGCACACTTTTTTTTTTTTTTTAGCTGTTCAATCTACAAAAGCTCAGTTTGGCTCAAATTGCATTACTGTCTAACAGGAAGTGAAATTGCTTGCCACCATTACTAGCTGCTTTTCAGCAATCAGGGGAAACAATTAACTTTTCTTCCATGTACTGCAGACTTACATTTATCTGTTTTTCAGGTATGCCATCCATAACTCAGGCATCAGCTTTTCAGTTAAAAAGGTGTGTAGATAAAGTCTTTGTGACTTCACTGTGTGTCTGTGTGTGCCTGTGTATATATACATAATGCATGTATCTGAAAATGCCAGAAAATTTGCACTGCATCTTTTGCAACAGGAACAGCACATAGAGCCTTCCCTTGTACTGCTCTGTTGAAGGGTATGTTGGTGCAGTTTGTATAGAAAGCACATCAGTTAGAAGTAAACAAGACAAAAATATATTTCTCAGGAGTTTGGATGTTTCTGTGCTGTCAATGCTGTATTTGGTTTAGCTTTATGAGTTGTTTCAGCTTCTCTGGAGAGCCTGGTTACTAAGTACTATGTGAAAGAGGCTGGGGTAGATTACCCTCATTCTGTGCCATTCTCGATAATTATTTACTGAACTGAGTGTGTTCCTCACTTTCCATGATGAAGTTACTAGCCTCAGTGGGTCTGATGTGCTCCAGCTGATCTTGTACAGATGTGCCATTTACCCGTCCATTGTTTTTTGAACATAAATAAGTAAATAAGAATACAAAACAATATAATGATGCTATGTTGTTCCCTGCCTTTGTTTTAGAAATGTTATTGTGTAGTTTAAAGTATTTCTAAAACTTCATCCAGAAAGGTGAATTGATTGACACTCATTTCTGCTCTCTTCAGCAAGGTGACACCGTGTCAGATGTTAGAACCTTATCCAACGCCTCAACAGTGGACAACATTAGGGCCATTTTTGGAAATGCTGTTAGCAGGTATGTTGATGTCAAGTTTCCTTTTGATATTCCAGTGAATCACCTTCCCTTTTCTCTTTAAGGACCATGGGCTATGATAACTTTTCTTGCTTCCTTCAAGGGTAATTTCAGAGAAGAGGGAGTGCAGCAATTAGAGAGCTCTCCCTTCTTTTCAGAATGTGTGACACCAAAAGGGAAGTGGAAAGTTACAGAGTTGTTCCTCTAATGCACTGAAAACTAAACGTCTGCTTGTAACTTTCTGTGTGCTCATATAAAAACAGCAAGCTGAACCTGTGTTCTCTACAAGTTCATATTCTCTTCTATACCATGAAAATCTTGTCTCTTCCTACTGTCTGATACCTGATAAATTTTGAAGCTACTCATGTTGTTTTTTCTGAAATCTTAAGGTTTCTTATTTTGACAAAAGCTGTGTTAGCTGAGGCTATGTAAATCAGATAGAAAAGTTGAAAACCCAAAAGATCATCTTTTGAAGATGTATCTGCCATTGTAGGAAATATCCTCTTTATGAGACTTTCAGCTGTGAAGAATTCATTGTATGAATTTATCCCATGAATAGCTGTATGTCACTTTGATTCTGTTATGTTACTGACTGAAGTCAAACTTCACATTTAATGAATGTAACTTCTAATTCATGAAAACACCTTTAGGAAGCACAGCAAAATAGAGAGCCTGCTCAGTAGTAAGGTTTGCAGCTTTCTATGTATTTCCTTGTTAAGCATTCATTTTTTCCTACTATGGATGCTCCTTTGGTAAGAGTTTTTCCTTTGTACAGTTCAGAATAAATTTCCCACTTCACAGTAAATGTTTTGATAATTTATTTTCAAACAAAACTTTTAATTCACCCTATTCTAGGTGGTGTTAAAAACTGAACACAAATAAAAATGGCACTAGGTATATATTTAAGTTGAATTGGAAATAAGAAGTTTTTACATTTTAATGACTACTTAACAGACCACCAAGACATATTAGACTGACTAAAGTGGACAAAGTAGTCCAAGAAATAATGTGCTTGTTCTTCCCTGGCTGTAGACAATTTTTAAGTGTTCTTATCAATCACTGTCAATGACTTAAACAATGAAATGCATGTTAGAATTATCAATAGATATAATGCTGTGGATACTGTGATATGTTGCAGTATTAAAAAGATAATGGGGGTAGTTTTACAGACTCCAACCATACAACATTACCAGTTTACACTTAATTAAGAAGAGGAAATGATACAATTCAGAGTAAATAATTTTTGTGGCCCAGCAATCAATGTCTGAGCTCTCAAGTAATTCAAATGTTTTCATTAACTAGAATAGAAGATAGATCAGTATATGAAGTAGTGAGATTGAGCAATAGGCCCTGAGCCAAAGTTGACCTTTAGGTGAACCTTCCAGCCATATGTTATATGATGTTTGTATCTGCTCATTAGCAAATACGCATGATCTTTAGGCAAATGTGTAGTGTAATAAGAATATATTTATCTTCCCATATTTAGAGGATGGACAAGGCTGTGAAATCCGACATCTGACCTTGTTTGGGGATGTATGGTCAAAGCCAACTCCCTTGGTTCCTCCTTGAGCCCTGGCCAGCTTTGAGTGGAACCCAAGAGGAGAATGAAACCAGATATTTCTGCATTAGGGTTATATGGGCTTTTTTATTCAGCAATGTAAAAGCTGGACCCTCTCACAGCAAAGGTGGAGTCTCCACCTACAAGTGAACACACTGTGTAGGATTTCCCAGTTACCAGGAGTGGTTCTGCAGACCTTCACTGTTATCAGGGCTCCCCAGCTGATGTGCAGATCTGGGCACTGGTAAAGTGTCCGGGTAACTGGTGATGTATCTTCTTAATCACTGTAGGCAATCTTTTGTAGTAATGAGTAGGTGCCTTGCTTAGGTTATCACTTTGTAATTCTTTACTGTTTTGAACTACAGTTAATTACACTCATCCCTTAAAGTTGGTGTCTGTGTCTTTTATGCTGACTCTGCCAGCTGGCAAAACAGAATAGCACTGCTTGCAAGTACTGTTCAAAATTTGCAGAATTAATTTTTTCTTTGTGTTTCTGTCAAACTTAATAGGGAACTGATAGAAGTGGGCTGTGAAGATGCAAATCTGGCCTTTAAAATGAAAGGTTACATCACGAATGCAAACTACTCTGTGAAGAAATGTATATTTTTACTCTTCATAAACCGTAAGTTAAAAAAAAGGCAGCATTTTTACAGTCATGTGTTGCTTACATAATCAGAAGAACAAAACTTTCTGAAGACCTACAAAGTACCTCAGCACTCTTAAAAACATTTTTAAGAATAAATATTACAGTTATTTGTAAATCTTAAAGTGTTTTTTGATTTGTAATGTGCATCACACTTGGGACTGTATTTAGTGGAAAACAACTGAAACTTGGCCTAAAGAGACTTTGGAGTATCTTGGTTATGGTTGTGTCCTGCCAGCTTACACTGAGTGATCTCTCCATTTTGTACCAACACTGGCATGGGTTGCAACGAACCTTGACTGTATGAAATAATGAAAAGGTAGTCTGGTTATTTCAGTATTTGTGGAAAAAAATACTTCTAAGTATAAAACATGCTAAGAAAATATTGTCTATTCCTGGTTTTATATGAAGAATAAATAGGTCTTGGGGGAAAATGTGCTTAGCAGGTACCTTTTGAAGACACGAAGCATGAAGATGTCAGGAGTAGCTGGGCACTGTGTAGTGTTTTTTAGCTGGGCTCTTTGGAAACAGCGCTGTGTTCTGTGTTTCAGATCGGTTGGTAGAGTCAGCCGCTCTGCGCAAAGCCATAGAAACTGTGTACGCTGCTTATTTGCCAAAAAGCACGCACCCATTCCTATACTTAAGGTAAAGTAATAGGAAGATGTAGCCTTTTAATGTTGTAGGATATAATTAGGGTGAGTAGGTTTAGAAGGACGTTTCTGTTCCTCGTAATAGTGTTAAGCATTGCACTGAGGTAATTAATTGCCAGACAGGAGATTATTAAGTAACGTTAAGGAAATCTTAAGAAGACAGACCTTGTTTTTAGAAAGTAGTGAGTATCTGTAATTTCAGCTGAAGTCCTTTCCTATTAATTCATGGGACACTGCAAGTAAAAGATATTTCTAAAAATGGGGGGTTGTAATTGTACAGTAGCAAGGTTGGTTTAAGCTTACCTACATAAGCTTATTTTGGTGAGCGATTTTGGATCATTTTTTAATACACTAAACAAGTCTGACTGTAATACAACTTTATCAGGTTTCAGGATCTTTTTGACTTCTTTGTATGGAATTTGTATGGACAAATTTTGTCAAATTTGAACCAATTTTTGCTTTCTGTGCCATCCATGGGACATTCTAGGTTAACTTATTTTCAAATATTTTTCAGCCTGGAAATAGCTCCCCAGAATGTAGATGTGAATGTGCATCCTACAAAACACGAGGTCCATTTTCTTCATGAAGACAGTATTCTGGAACGTGTGCAACAACACGTAGAGAGCAAGTTACTGGGCTCTAATTCTTCAAGGATGTACTTCACTCAGGTGAGAACACGTATGGAGTGATGTGAGTTCTGCATTATTTTAATGATCAGGGATACTTTTACTCTGTTTAATAGTACAGTCTCTGCAGATATGGCACATAAAAGTGTTGTACTGGTATTTTAACATTTTTGCTCTATGTTTCACTTTAATATACCAGTATTAATAACGTGGCAAAAGAGAGAGAAAAAAATATGGAAACATTCTAAGTATATTTCTGTCAAGTACCTGATCAGTTGTCTTGATTTTATGTTAGCCTTCACATGTGGTGAATTGTTTTTTTATTCTGCCCTGGTTTATGTGAAGATGATGTGATGGAGGAAACTGTTCTGTGTATTTGATAACACTTTGGATTTAATCTAACCAGAAAAAAAAGTCAGGAAAATAAGTTCTACTCTCTCTTTATGTAAAGCATAGCATAAGAACTACTATAATTTTTATACAAATGAATTTCCTTGTCATATTTTTACCTTAAAGATTTTTTTTCCTTTGAGACAAAGGAATGGTAACTAATGATTTTAGCAGCCAATATGATGACATTCAGTTTATGTGAATAGCAAGCACAAAGATAATGGCCTTTTAAGCAGTTGACACTGTGTTGGTGGGCTTTCAAATTTGTGCGTGAGCAGTAAGAATTGTGATTGATCTTTCTGGTGTATTTTTTATGTTATTCAATCTCATCTCTTTGTTTCCCCATATCTGATTGAAGACGTTGCTTCCAGGGGCTGACTGCTCTTCCAGTGAGGTTGTAAAATCAGCAGCAAACCCTTCTGTGGTTACAAAGGGAACCAGTGATAAAGTTTACGCACATCAGATGGTCCGCACTGATTCCCGAGAGCAGAAATTGGATGCTTTTCTTCAGCCAGTGAACAACCCCCTAAGTGCAGGCTCCACTGAAGTGACAGCAGAGGTTAATGCAGGACCTCCAGAGGGTGCAGGCAGACCCCAGGATGCTGAAATGGAAGAAGTCAGTGACCTGGTTGAAATGGCTGATGTTCAGGAGGATGCAGTGAAGCCTGGGGGGCCAAGCGAGAGTCGACCCTTGTCTCCTGAGACTGTGCCTTCTCGGTAAGTCTCACCTTTCCTGAGGTGGTGCAAGGCTACCTGTTTATTTCATGCCATAGCCCTGAAACTATAGATTTTTCTGATCTCTTTGGATTTCTGCTTTTCCAGAGAGGAAAAATTCTGTAGAATAACTTTTCACAACATTTTACTGAGAAATTAAACTTAATCTGTGAACTGTGAACTAGGTAGTTTGTGAAAAATTTTGTGACTGGAATAGGATTTCCATGCATACTGAAAGACAGGAAGCAGTATAAATAATGGCATTAGTTTAGGGAGATTGTACTGGTCTGTCTCTTTCTGTAAGCTTCCCTTTTGTGGAGGGATAAAAACTATATCACTGAATTTGACAGGCATTACCCTAGTAAAGGTAAAAGTGCCATTATTATTGTTAGAGCTCCTGGAAGAGCTGTTAGGAGAGGCCAAAGTCTTCTGAGGGAATCTGATTCCCTCTCCCCACTATTACAGAAAAATGGGTATGGAAAAAAAAATCATAGAAATATCAATATTTTTTGATATGTCCTTTAGAGCCCAATTTGCTTGGTGCTTAAGCAACAGTTGCCTGATATTAGAGCCACAAATTCTCTCAGAATTCTGAACTACCCTTTCCTAACAAATTACTCCTCAGAAGCAAAATAAAACTGTCTTTCTGGGAAACTGTCTGCATTTCCTGTGTTAACATACAGCATGTGAATTGAGCATCTGATATGTTGCTGTCTTTGGCCTAAGTGATAGGAGAATTGAACATAATTCCTTTTGTTTTGGTATTGCAGGAAGAGACCACGGGAAGATATGGACATGGAATTGGAGGAAGATGACACCAGAAAGGACATGACTGCTGCTTGCACCCCTAGAAGAAGAATTATCAACTTGACCAGTGTGTTGACTCTCCAGGAAGAAATTAGTAGCCAGGCACATGCAAGTAAGCAAGGCTTGTTTTTTAAAATTACTGTTATTCCACCAACTAAATATGACTGTTTGAACTGGAAAATGGTATTTAAAAGGAGGCCCAGTGAGCATACTGTATTGCTAAGCAAGTTTTTAACAAAAGATTTTGCTTTTCATTTTTATTTGTATCTGTCCCACTTGTGTGAAATGGTGAGACTTGTAAAATATTCTCTCTTTTGTTAAGAGTTGTTTTAGACAAAGGTAAAATATTTGCAGTTCTTTTTGGGGTGTTTCCCACTTAACTCAGTTGCCTCTGAAGGCAACTTATGCTGACTCATACCTTTATTATTCATATGTCTAAATGCTAGGAATATCACATCCTGGGGGCTTTGTTGGATTTGTTTTGATTTTTCTGGTTCTAAGAACTGGGGACACTCCACACAGATATCTGTAATAAATAACTTTTTATAAACTGATAAGAATCTTAAACTTCAGAAGGCATGAACTTTTACTGTACTTGTGCTGCAGTAAATGTTTTGCAGACAACTGGTAACTCTGAGCCAGTAATTCCATATGCAACCATCACTGTTAAAGTACTGAAATGAAAGAGTTGTCCCTGAACCATAAAATACCCAAAAATGTCTCAAAATGTGTGATAGAACTTTTGAAGCTGCCTGCGGTGGTGTCTCATCTTCACATCTGTAAGAAGTACCTAAAAGAGACTTTGGAAAGAGAGAAATCTTTTTCTCAGACTGTTACCTTCCTTTGGAAAACCTAAGAGTGGAATTAGGGTAGTGTAGTGCTTTGTACATGCTGTGACTGCAGTGCCAAGCATCTGTAACAAAGCTGCTCCTAAGGATGGCAACTAGTGAATTTTTTTTTTGTGGAATGCCTAAATTGAACTCTTTTATGAAATCTGACATCTCATACCCTTCCCAACCTTCTCATTCATATATATATATTTTTAAAAACTTTGTGAGAGAAAAATAAAGAAATTATGAAAAAAAAAATATACAGACCTATTCTATCACGCTTTTAGAATTTAGTTTGACAATACCTAGATTGTGCTGCAAAGCTGGTTTACACCTGCAGTTTTTGAAGTATTTATGTGCTCCTCACCAATCTCCTGTGGCTGGAAATTAACCTTGGAAAGTATTCAAACACAGGGACTTTAATTTTATTTTTTTCTAATTTGCATTTTTAATCCAAATGTTAAATAACTATTCTCCCTTATGCTTTAATAGTATGAGTATCCACAAAAGTTATTAATATTTCAAAAGTTGTGAATAATTTGTCATACAGGGATATAAGAATAAGCAAGGGTGTAGTAGTGACTGAACAGTAATCTGAGACTTTCATGCTAAGAAGACACAAACCACTCAACTAAATAAATGAGGGCAAGGTTGTGTCTCAGTTTTGGAGACAGAACTTCAGGAAGAAACGCTCCAGAATGAGTGTCTCCACCAGTAAGACAAGTGGGTCACAGCAAGTGAAAGAGGGGAAAAAACAAACTGTTTATTAACACCAGACAAAACAGGATAGAACAGAAAAAAAAAAAAACAACAAACAAACAAACAAACAAAAAAACCTCAAAATACAACAAATTCCCAGAGAGGGAACAGACACGTGGGCTTGGACCAGCCAGGACCACCCCGCAGGCTCCCTGGACCGGCGAGGAGGGAAGGGAGGCAGTGAGGCAAGGGGAAGGAAAGGGATAAAGAACAGGACAAACCAACAGAACCTTTTCCCAGCTAGGTGGAACACAAACCCAAAGAGCAGCACAGCTCTCCCAGCACACTGCTTCCTGAGCCCCCCGGGCCATTGGGCCCCCGTCAAACTGCCCCGCACTCGGCTCTGTGGCTCCGGGTCCATCCTAAAGGCACAGCGTCCTTGGGCATTGAGAGGGTGGGTAAGGAATAAAGTGGCTTTGTAACATCACCCCAGGACAGGTTGCAACTATGAAATGACATCCTTTTGTTTCTTCCCCACCTTTCTATTGTTTCAGAACTTCAGGAGATGCTACATGATCACTCGTTTGTTGGCTGTGTTAGTCCTCAGTGGGCTCTGGCCCAGTATCAGACAAAGCTGTACCTTCTCAATACAACAAAACTCAGGTAAAAGAGTTGTTAGACCTGTTGGCAGCTGAAATAAGTACCAGTTGTGAAGCTAATTAGAAGAAGGAAGTAAATGACAGAGAAAACAACATCGTTCTCTTGTTGCCAATCTGAAAAGTCATGAGGCTAAAGATTAAGCAGTCAGTTCAGAACAGTGAAAACAAGTCTGGCACGCTTGGGAAGAGTTGCGGGGAATCAGCGTAACTAAAATGCCAACTACTGTATTCTGTACTCACAGGCAGTGGGAAGGGAAAGACTTTTTTGTGCTTCATGATGATCTATGATCATCATCATAATTTGCTGCAGGATCATCTACAGTGCACTGTATAAAGCAGAGGCTTCAGGAAAGTCCTGTAAAACATTGTATCAAGTTGGCTTAAGAGTATCTGCAGGACATGATTGTAACACAAAAGGTGCAATTTTGCCTCTGCAGCCTTACAGGGCCAGCTACATAATTTTTTGTAACAAATCAGAGAATAGACTTGAGGTAGATACGTCTATTAATTTCACAGTTCCTTTGCATTTCTTACAGTGCAGTGAAGGAGTAAAGAAGTGGAAATATAAATTATCAGGGAATAAATTGATAGGGATTGGATACTTGAGTTTGTAACCTTTCTGCACCAGTATGGCTGATAAGGTCAGAAACCAAGAAATAGATTTGTAAATATCTAGATAGTGCAGGCAAACCCTTAAACTATTTAGTTAAAGTGAAATCTTTATTAATAGGACTGAATATATACATCTGATGTTTCCAAGATGATCCTTACTTTGCCTTCTTAATTATGGTTACTTGCAGATATACAGTCCTGTCCATATAACTAATTTTTATGCTTCAATTTAGCCAAGAACTCTTCTACCAGATACTTATTTATGACTTTGCAAACTTTGGAGTCTTAAGGTTGTCTGTAAGTATAATTTTACACTATATCCTATATAAAATGATTTTAAAACAGTGTATTTACAATTTCTCTGTCCTTTCAGACAAATGCATAGTTTTGGGTTGTACAGTCAGGTTGGCTTATGTCCACTACTAGAGTATTGTTTTGTTTCACAGTAAGAACAGAATATAGAAAATTTAGCAATTTTGCAGCTGCTACTGGTAAATTGTCATCCTGGCTGCTTGTAATTAGTGTCAGTTGTAGCTGTTCAAGTTTTGCTGTTGCTCATTACATTGGGACAAATAATTAATCTACAATCTACAGAAATACAGTGTTGATTGCCAGTGTTTGTCCTGTAAAATATCACAGTGCTCGGTGGGACTGTGGACTGCAGAGAAAGAAGAAAGAAATTCTTACCTTTTTAGCCTGGTTATTACAAACAGAAGTGTTAATTCTGCTGGCCAGATGCAGTGTATTACAATTAGTTAGTATGTGAAGGAAGAAGCTATAGATTTCCAATGGAGTGTGCTGATCATTGACCAAAGTTTTGCCTTCTTCATTTTTAGGAGCCAGCTCCTTTATATGAGCTTTCAATGCTTGCTTTAGAGGATCCTGAAAGTGGCTGGACAGAAGAAGATGGCCCAAAAGAAGGGCTTGCTGAGTACATTGTGGAGTTTTTGAAAAAGAAGACTGAAATGTTGAAAGATTATTTTTCTCTTGAAATTGATGAGGTGACTGAAGCTATTACCTCTAACAGTAAATGAATGGTGGACTTGACAGTGTTACGTTTATGGTTGGATTAGATCTTAAAGTTCTTTTCCAACCAAAATTATTCCATAATTTTACATTTTGGTGGCAGATAACTGCAGTAGTTTGCTTGCTGTGCTTTCTATCATTAAGAACTAGTTCCAGTAAGATTTTAGGTGGCATAAACCTTTCATTAAAAATGCTCAGGACTTAGGCTGCCTTTAAGAAGGGTGCTACACAAAGTTTCTGTTTACTTACTTACCAAGTCACAGAATGGGTTGGGTTGGCAGGGACCACAGTGGGTTGTCTGTTCCAACCTCCTCCTTGCTCAGATAGGGTCTTCTTGGAGCACACGGCACAGGATTGCATCCAGGTAGTTCTTGAATTTGTCCAGTGAGACTCCACAGCCTCTCTGGGCAATCCACAATTTAGTCATTGCTTCCATATCTAGAATGCAGATCTCTTGACCACCAAGGTGTGAATCTTAACCAGTTTTCAAGCCAGACAGGGCTGCAGCACCACTTGTGGCTCTTAATGTGTCGTCTTTTGTGTGGCTTTAAGGCATCCCTTACTTTATACAAAAGTGAACAGCTTCATCAAGCCCAGGCACTTCATTTGGATATTTGCCTGGGAAGTGATACCTGTGTATCCTAGAGGAGAAGGTTGAATTTGTCCACTCCTTGAGCTGAGTGGCTTAATCCATGCCTTGTAAACACTGCCAATAACTCTTACTGCAATGTCTGCCTGGCATCAGGCTTTAAAAACTTACTTTAAAAGTAAGGCTCACTGAGTTTGGTAAGAATCAGTCTTACAATATGTAATAGTTTTGGTGCTTTTACTGTGAGAAGGAACTTTCTTTTTTTAGTGAAGCAGCATTGTTGCCTTGCAGGAAGGAAATCTTACTGGGTTACCACTTCTGATAGACAACTATGTCCCCCCGCTGGAAGGACTGCCTATGTTTATCCTGCGCTTGGCCACAGAGGTATGTTCTCTCACTGATTCTAATAATGCACAGTTACTTTTTTTTTACTTTACATTTAAGCAATTCCAGCCTTCCTTTGCAGTTTCTGGTGCAGCTTAAATGTACTGGTATGTGTTCCAGATGCTTTTCTGTGGTTACTGATTAGTTACGCTTTGCCTCTGTATTCATAACTACTGACTGAATGAGCCTCTATTTTGATTAAAAGTCTGCATTCCTACCCTCCTTTTTCATTCTATAATTTTACCTTACCAGGACAAAAAAGGCCTATACATTAATATGAATTTTCCATATTAAGAATCTCTATCAAGTCTCTTACTGCTACCCAGATTCTATAAAATGACTTTTTTTTTTTTTTTTGTAACAGGTAAACTGGGATGAAGAAAAGGAGTGTTTTGAAAGCCTAAGTAAAGAACTATCCATGTTCTACTCCATCAGAAAGCAGTATATAATAGAGGAAGCCAACCTGGCAAACTCTCAGGTACAAGAATACTGTAACAAGTCCTATGAGCAGATAACTGACAACATACAGGAAACTGCTGCTCTTTCAGATATAGACTTCTAATGCCAGCTCTTTCAGTTAACTGATTCAAGTAGCAGTGTGGCAAGATTCTGAAAGAATGTGACTTAAATTTTCTGAAGTATTATAGGTAGTCAGGGAACCTTTTAACTTTGGGCATTGCAGTGTACTTAATATTATTACAAGCCTCCTTGGCCTCCAAGTTGGAAATGTATTTTTTATGCTATACTTCTACAGAAGAATAAGTATGCATATAAATTTAAAATACAGCCTGATTGTGTCTAAGTATCTGCCTAATCATTCAGTTAAGCTCACCCATTCTGCAAGTGACTTTACAGAGCTTAGAATTTACTGTATAGAATGAACTTTTCTAATACTAGCAGAATTTTACAATTGCTGTAGTCTTACACAGTAAAGTTTTTAAGGAGTGCTGTCCTCTAGTTAAACAGAACCTCAGTTGATTGTGCTTTTTTTCCTGTATTTCAGAATGAAGATTCTGAGTCTGGTTCAACGACATGGAAATGGACTGTGGAACATGTGCTTTACAAAGCTTTTAGGACTCATCTTTTACCTCCTAAACACTTTGCAGAAGATGGCAACATTTTGCAGCTTGCTAACCTGCCTGACCTGTATAAAGTTTTTGAAAGATGTTGAGCACATAGTTGTTAAAGACTGTTTTTTTCAGATAGACACCATTCATGTTACCCTCAGTTTTACTTAGTAGAAGATAAAGCTGGAATCTTGATGGAGGAATAAAAGAGGGAATTTAGTATCATACTAAACTACTAACATGGCAGCAAATGGTCTATTTTCCTTCTGTTGATCAAAGTGTAAAAAGCATAATTTTTGCTTTGTCTAAACCCAGCCAAAATCCCTACAATAAAATCTCCACTTACACTCTGAGTTTCCCTGTTAACCAATCTGCTGACAGAATACACTTCTACTGAAGAAAATTACCTGGGTTAAGTGATTTTGGAAGAAGATAGAGCTTAATTTAGTTGAAATGTGAGTGCTTTAACTTCACTGCTTCTGGAAATCAAAATAGGTTACCTGCATTCTTTTAAGCATGACTGTTGTGTGACAGTACTTGCAATGTGAGTGTACATGCAAAGCACTTAAAATCATCTGTAACTGTAGGAGTAAGGCTTCTAATATTTCAGGGCCCTTGCTGAAATAAAGCAAATCCCTTTTAATCAAGGAGTCAGAGAATAGAAATGGGAATGCTCTGGCAGATAGTTATGAGCATGCACACATAATACTCATTGTCTACAATTTAATGAGTAGGGCTTGGGAAATCTGTTATTTAGAAGGCTGTCCCAAAATTAGAATTAGAAAACATTTTTCTAAGTCCAAGAGGCATCTTGCATCCAAACCAAAAAGGGAAAGGAAGCTTCATTTTTTTTGCACTGTAAAGATTTCTGTACCAGAGCTGTTGAAAGCAGCTCTGGTAAAAGCAGAAGTATTAATGCTCTTGGACTGCTGAGGTGCCAAACCCTTCCTTACTTTGAGAAATACTCATCAAGGGCAGCAGTTTGATAAGAGTCCAAAAAGACAAGTCCTCTCAGATGGGCATCTGCTGGCCTCAAGTAAAGTATAACACAGGCTGTGTAACTTCAACTATTTCAGGGGTGCCCAGTACAGATGCTGATAATGTCTCACCAATGATGTGCCAGCTTCAAGAGTGGGAGTTTTCAACAGTGGAAAACCACGCTGTTCCAGAAAGCATCTCCTTCCTTCTGCTCCCCCTCTTCAATGACAATCCTGGCAATGGGGGAACTACTGGGAAATTGTGTCTTCTTGAGCCAGCCAGCCCAGCAAACGAAATCTGAAGTGAGCAGAATCTGACTTCAGCTGGCCTCAGCCCACATATTACTTCTGGCAATGAGGGGACATGGAGAATGTGGAGAATATAGGAACTACTAATGGAAGTAATATTTGCATTGTGATTCCATTGTGCTTGCCCTTGCTAGTGTGCTTGTCTTGTGATTTCAGCATACTGCTGGATCACTCTTCACATGTAATTCCTAATATATCAAATAAGTAAATTTGATATTGAACGTGAAAAGCTCCCTCTGTGGAACATCCAAAAGAACCTGGACAGTGACATGTATATGTGAGGAATGTCTAGAGATCACCACAGGCACACTTACATTGTATGTTAAGTGTGGCAGCAGCCTGGTGTGCACTCCCATGCCATGTAACAAATGCCAACTCCTCATCAAACTGTTGTGCAGATTCCTGGACCCCCAAAAAACTAACAAACCCCAAAATCATGAGTATATTTTACTCATTTTCTTCTGGTTTTGGTATTTTTTCCCCTTTTGGGATTTAATGGAAACCTGATGACATAGTGCCAAGTTTCTGTCACAAAATGAAAAATACTACTAATAAAGCTCCAATAGCTTTTTTTTGTCTAATCTGTATATATTTCAGAGCATTAAGCAACCTGGTACAGCTTGACTTCCTTTGGTTAAAAATGCAAGTAATCTTCCTTGCAAAATATATTTTGAAGTTAAAATTGCAATAAACCATCAATCAGAACATTCCTGTCACAGATACATGACAGGTGGGTGATGGTATTACTTCGCTTGCTTGGGTTATTTTTCCTTTTAAATCCTTGATTCAAATCTGCTTCTTGAAACAAATCTTCTTAAGTCTCATTTTCAAGCCCAATGAAAAGCAAACCCAACACACTACACAGAGCACTGCTGTCACAGTCATGCCAAGCAATTCAGTCCATTACCACGGGCCTTCACATAAACAATCACCTCACCTGTATTAAGCAAACAGCTTTTTCTAGGAAAGGCTGGTGTAAAGTTCTTCTGGAGATGTATTTGGGGCTGCCCAAGGAGAAGAAACATCCCTGGGGAGGGCAGGATTGAACAATATTTTTTGCAGGTTTTACAGGTAGGGTTAAGAGGAATGAACAAAATTATTCTACATTGAGTGTTTTAGCTCCTTTCTATACTAACTGATGCATTCTATATTTACAGGAGATGCAGCCTCTCATGGAAGCAACTGGAACTGTTTAGGGATGCACCAAAGGGAGTTACATCCTTGGCAAACTACCCATGTATGCGAACATGCCATCTCAGTTAATTCACTACGCAGAGCACCCAAACCATATGCCACAGGAACAAAGATGCTTGGTTAGGAGAGGCTTGCAAAATCTTTACCTGACATTTGCCAAATATAACTATTCATGTTTGGTATAACAAAATATCCTCCACCCAAGGACTTTCTGTTACTAGTGCATATGGCTTGTTCTGCTTTGCACTTTTTGTATTAATTCCATTAAATTTTTTCCAAGTACTGAACTGCAGGAGGAAAGAGGCACTGAGAATATGTTGAATTTCATAGATACAGAGAGGAATTTCATATTGCAGATTGAGGAAGGTGTTCAAGTAAAGTCATGGATTGTGCACCTAGATGAAGTTCATAGCTTTAATGGAACCTCTGACCTCCTATCCCAGATGCATTTTTTTCATTGAATTTATTCACAGAATCATTAGGGTTGGATGGTACCTTGAGATCATCCCATCCAACTCTCCTGCCAAAGCAGGGTCACCTAGAGCAGGTAACACATGCATGCATCCAGGTGTGTTTGCCATGTCTCCAGAGGAGAGACTCCATGAACTCCCTGGGCAGCCTGTTCAGTGCTCTGCCACCCTCAATGTGAAGAAGTTCCTCCTTGTCTTGAGGTGAAACTTTCAGTGTTGTAGTTTCCAGTCATTGTTCCTCCTCCTGTCGCTGGGCTCCACCAAAAAGTCTGGCACCATCTTCTTTGTGCCTGCCTTGGAGATACTTATCTGCATTAATGAGATCCCCTCTCAATCTTCTCCAGACTAAACAGGCCCAGCTCCTGCTGTCTCTCCTCGTAAGAGAGATGCTCCAGACCTTTGGTTAGTAACATTCCAACATTGTTAAATGACAGGGTTGGAATTTTTTTTTTTCTTCTAATGGTTTATTCTAACCTGCATCCTCTGAAACAGACCTTGGCTATTCTGAAGCAATGTAAGGGAAAGACTTGGCCTTGGCTTATATTTTCATTCAGCAATCACAGAAAAGAACTTTAGGAAGAGCATATGAAGCCAATGCAACAAAGAAAGTGATGTGCCACTACCATAATATGGCCTCCCTACAGGCAAACAGCACTATAAAATTTTGCACAAAATTTTTGCAAACTGGAATCCTTATTACCCCATATACACAGGAGTGGCTTATGCAGATTTTCCAATGACAAAGCAATGAAATATCATAATGCATTATTCATGTTTTAATGTTTTTATTTTAGAAAGTGAACATATCCATTAAAAAAAAAAAAAAAAGAAAATGCATGGAGTTAAAAAAAGTAAACATAAACTAATGACAAATTGCAAGAACATAAAATAATTTTGTCTAGTGAGACCCAACAATTATTAAATATACTTCCACCACAGAGAAGTTTTACTTCATTATATTACCAGTCTCTTGATTAGGTACACAAGACAACACTTTCCAGTAATTACCTAGTCATTAGAAGATCAACTTCAGGAATCACTGAATAATAAAATACATCATGGACAAGTAATTTCATACCACCTGGGAGGCAACCTAATATACATATGTCAACAAGGTACATCTTCATGAGGTATTACAGTACATGGGAACCCTTCCCTTTACTTTCTAATGAGCAAATTCTCCTGTCAGCAGCTCCACCAGCAAGTCAGCCACAGACTCTGTTGCCAGTTTCCAAACCCCAACAACTTCCTGCAGAGATTTTCTTTCTGCAACAGATCACACAAGCCAGGATGAATGAAGATGGGAGTAAAGAAAACAGGTATTTTAAACAGGGAGGCTGAAAAGAAGAGGTCATCCAATCTTCCAGGTGAGTACTAGAAGACTTCAAATCAGTAGCTTCAGCTTCTCAAGATTATTTAATTACTCCCTTAGCTGGAGCTTTGCTGTGAGTGAAGTGAAAGCATGGGGCACGATAATTCCAGAAGTAAATAAAGTAATTTCCAAAATAAGGAAGCAATCTCACATTTAACCAAAGCAGACGACAAAAATCTTAAGATGAGGCTGCTCCAATGTAACCCATTTGTAGTATTAAACAGACTGAAGAAGGGAAATACCAAAGTAGGTTTGCCCATGAAATCTTCAGGCATACTTGTCCCTAGACTTAAACCAAAGAAAATCTCTTCCTAGTGTTCTTGCGCTGCCATCTCTAAAGATCTCTCTCTCTGCTGCCAAAAAAAGGAGTTTTTACACATCTGGTCCACTATTGCCCTTTCCAAGAGAGCCAAAAAATAAATGCAGAGGACCCCAACTCCAGGCTCTCAAGAGCTTGAAAGGATTTCCTTCTTGAAGGCTTCTATGAGAGACAGACTGAGTTCAAAAATGATGAGCTACTAAGAGTTAACATACCACTCATTTGGGAAGGAACTAGGCAGGAAAAACATACCTTTAGGAATATTCAGGTTCTATGCAAAGGAACTTACCTGCTTTTTTATATTTGCTATACAATTGGTTTTTCACTGTCTTGTTTTTCTTCAGAGTCTTCATCAGAACCTGAAAAAGGAAGACAAGAATGCTGTAGATCAATTGAGAGAAGTAAAAAGACACACAAAGGTGTTAAGCTTTTTTTGGACAAATTACTCTGAATTGCTTTCATTTCTTGGAATAGCATATCTGCCTCCTTTTGAAGCTCAAATTGTACAGAAATGGAATAAATTTAGTCTTTTCCAGGCTGATTTTCCACTTGCTACCTCCAGAATAGACTTGGTTACCAAGTAACCAATGTTGAAGATGAAGGGTCATCCCATATAAAGAAGTAGCTCCAGGGTATGTTCCTGGACATGTGTAGCTTCAAGAAAGACAAATTGAGACAAACAGGTTCAAAATCCTAACAGAGCTCATTTTAAACATCACCTCCTAAAAGCAGAGATTTATTTTTAGAAATGTTGCCATGTCAGCAGAGGGCTTTATTCCTCACTGCATGATCACAGGGAATAGTTTATCTCTAAATATTTGTCAAATCAGTATGCATGGCAAAGTGACCAAAAACTGCTCTCTTAGAACAATCCATAGTTTGTCTTCTCAGACAAAAATGCAGATTTTCAAAGAAATATTTTAATTATGAACTAATTTTACTCTACATTATCTAGCAGTTTGTGACTGCCAGTGTGTGCATTTTAGTTCAAATTTATTAATTTGACTGTTTCTTTTGCTTCTCATATCCATAAAGGGTGCTTAAACAAATGTACTTGGCAGTCAGGGCAGACCTGGAGAAGGCACCTGAGCTGTTACTGACTCCCACTGGACAAGCTGAAGGTAATGGCACACCCAGAGTTAGCACATGCATGCCGAGACACAACATCCCACTGCACAAGGAGCCCAGACACAAAGTCTAGAAAAACGTTACCTCCACTTACACTCCTCACACACTCTATATTCTGTTGCTAAAAAACCCCACAAATACCAGGCTGAACAGCTGAGTTGAGTATAATACTTCCAACCTTTAGTCCTCAAAACAGACCCACAGTTTTAGCTAAAATCCATTTTCACTTTGAATCATTTGTTAAAATGGACATTAATGCTCTGTGACCCCTAGATGGAGCTCGAAGTCATTCACTGAGCCGAGATGCTCAGCACAGAGAAACCAGAGATAAATACTAAAATGAAAAATACCACCAACATGTACAACCCTATAATGCAAGATAGGTGAACTTATCTGTAGCAATTAGCAGACACTATTTTAATTATATTGCATAACACAGCACAGCTTTACAGAAAAGGTTTGCATATTAGGGGAAAAAGATTGATACAGGATTTGGGGGTTCCCTCTGTATTCTTGGGTAACACAAGTTGATTTGACCCATAAAAAAATTACTCATTTCCTTGAAATGCTTGAAAACATATTCTTAAATCTTGCCATATTTACATTTATTTTTGACTTAATCAACTTGTACCTCAACTAGACCAAAGCACATGATATGCAGAGCTAAGATGTAATTAACATTACACACAGGTGAGCCTTTTTATACAGAGGGGGCTTTTTCTTTTTGAGAAAAGGAAAGAGCCTCTGATTGAAATTTCAGCTTGCCCTGGCAGTTTCAGGTTGGTTGTCTATCCAAAGACAGTATAAAGCTCTAAGTTTAGGCAGGATTTAATAGTGCACTGCTGCATAAACACTATTGCTGGCAGATAAGAGATCACGAAGTCATAGAACACCTCACACTGGAAGGGACCCGTAAGGATCCCGGATGGCAGAAGCAAACCATAACTGCCTCCTTTCAGTTGTGGTGCCATTTTCTTTCCAACTTGCCTTGGTTTTAGTCAGAACATTGCTTAAAATACACTAATCATGTGTATTGTAACTTGTCTGGTAGGTAGTAACTTAACTGAATTACTGAATAAAAAAGAATCTTGCATTTTAGGATGGTAAATAAACTTCTTATTTAAAATCAAAAATATATTTTTTCCCTTCCCCTTCCCTTCTTGAAGGGGGTGAAATATGCAGGAGCATAAAGTGAATATGAAAAATCTTTCACTAAGGAAACATAATTACCTGCTACAGACTCAGGAGGAGAATAGAACTGCCCATCAGAGAGGACTCCTGGGTGAAGAAGAGCTGCTCGTTCTGAAGCATCCTGTGCTATCAAAAACCCTAAAAGAAAAGGAATACCAGAAAATAATTGCTCAATACTAATAAATAGCATCTTAAAGATCAAATATTGATGAAGAACCTTGAAGACAGAGGTATTACATTAGCATTCCTAACAAGTTATTCTTTAAATAAATATCTTTTTAAAAAGCATCAACAATTAATTTAACACTTATGTCTTCTATATAAATGCTGGAAGGTAAGCTGACAGACTAGCAAAACAGACATACTGTACACATGAATTAAGGAATCTTTCCTTCTACTACATGCAACTACACGACTAGGTTGCCATATGTAAATTCATCTATAGTCACTGGCTAACTAAAACTTCTGAAATGTGTTTTTAATGATCAGTGAGGTGCCATGTAAAATCAAATAAATTATTTTCTCACTTTGCCACCATGACTCTTCACTAATGGCTTGCTTTTACCTATCTGTCACAACATACTTAGTTTGTGCAACCTTCATTAAGTATTTGCATGTGTATGTATGGAATACTTTCTTTGTCTATGAATATTCAATATGAAAAAATGCAAAAGTCTCTGGTTACATTTCTTATCTATTTAGATAACACTGTGACACAGCTGTATTTCCTCATCCCCTCAAAAGATAAAAAAGTTATCCTGAGTTTCTTTTTCTCCAGGCAAAACTCACTGTTCTCATTTAACCAACTTCTTTCTCGGACTGGTGAAAAAGAAGAGGGAAGGGATCAAAGTGAAAGACTGCATTCAGAGCATGTAAAAATGGAGGCATCCATGCCCATGTAAAGTCTTTGGATTTACCTAACGTATCAACATGCCCTCCCAACAGAGTTTCATAATGTATTTCAGGTAATGGTGTATAAATAACAGGTTGTATAACTACTCTCCTGCTGTTGAAACTCAAAAAGCAGCTGTGACCTTCCTTTTCCTCACCACTCAAGCAATACTCTCTTTCATCAGAAACAGTGGGTTTTCTCCATTTAGTTGAATACAGTGAGTGTCAGATGACCTGGTGCCTTATCTCAAAGGTCGAAATTCACTTGTTCTGGTCTCATTCTGCCTGTGCATGAAGCAGACTCTCCACAACACTTCTTTGCTTTCCCCTTTCCACCTCAAAAGAAGAGTTAGTGACATTGAATTAGTTATTGTGTCTACTCTTCCTAAAAGAGGAGCCAGGCACTTTATGCACTACCCAAAAAATAAAGTTGTACAAGCCCAGTTAAATTTTACAAGTCAGTTAAATCTTCATATTTTAAGCATACAAAATTATACGCATTTCTAAGTGTTTGACAAATTGCTGATCTGGCCCTTATAACTTTTAACTTTGCCTCCCTAAATTAATTAAAAACCTAATTTCTTTGAAGGCATATGTCCCTTTCCCAAAAAGGAAAAAAATCATGCCATATGATTTAATTTTTTCCTCAGCTCTTCAAATTTTGAGAAGCTGAAAGAAGGATTCTTCTGCCAGCTAACATGGGATCAAATGCTGCCAACTGCAGTGACTGAGGGGAAATATCACAAGCTTACTATTTTCTTCTTCAGCTTCTTGTGGTAACACTTTAAAGTCCAGGAACCAAGTTTCAATCCAGGCAAGTATGAAGGATATGATGGGCAGCACGTAGCCAAATGCACCCTGTGAGAATAGCTAGAAAGAAAGAAAACATTACAGGAATTACCCCGAACAATCTTGCTTCTAAGAAAACAACAAAGTAAACCAAACGTGATTAGAATATATACCTGTGAAATAATTACTTTTGCTAATAAAAAGGCACTGGTCACTGCTGTTGTAAACTGAAAGAGACAGAACAGATAAACTAATAAATTGATTTAGTTTTTTTATTTCTGCCATTATCTATTAGTTGCAACTTTAAATATTTACTGACAACAGCAAGATCACATAGATTAATTAAATGTAACGAGCATGATACAATTAACTTAGTGTTATTAAAATAACCACCATAATAAAGATAACTTTTAACACAAACACCTCCAAACATTGGTTTCCCCATAGCAGATAGCATTTGTGTAGAATCTAAATTGCCTGAGTTATGTAAATTGTGATCTTACTGTACAATGAAGATAGTGTACTTCATTCATCAAGTCCCTTTAAAAAATCCCAACTATTTATGTATTGGGGAAAAAAGCAAACATCAGTTGTTCCAAATGCTTTTCACTACCATCCAAATCAAAATATCCATCTCAAACAACAAAACATCTTTGTGGGTGAAAATTGGAATAAATATTTTAATTTGTTAAGTGATATTTTGAAAAAATTGTTTCTTTGAAGACTTGATATTCCCTGAATCATTTTTTTTTTTTTTTAAATGGCAGTCTGGATATAACATCTAAAAAACCTCAAAAACCTGAAAAAGCAGTGAACAAGTACTGTTCACAGAAGCAAGGCTTCTATATCTTCCAGTGCATTTAGGTCTAGCAATTCTTTAAAAAACAGCAGAAGCTAACTTCTGTCAGTCACAGGTAGGATGTTAAGATCAAATGCTTTGGCAAAACCTTTAGTGAAGCTTTATGTATCTAATTACTTGCTACCATGATGGGTTCACTCTCACCACCTCACAAAGGCTGAAGGACTAAGAAATACTCTAGAGCTACAGAACTAAGAGCAGGGACTTTTAAGAAGCATGCATTTAAATATAAGCACAATAAGAGCAGCAGCTATTATTATGTATGTGCTTGTGCCATGCTAGTAACACAATTTATAAAAATCATGGCATGTAGTTTCAGAGTACTAAGCAAACTGCATGCTACTCACTTGAAGAAAGTTACACACAAACATTTTCTACATGCACCTAACCACAGTGTAAAAGGGGGGAAAAAAGTCTGATTTACAAAGCACTGAGCCAGCAACCCACCTATTGTATTAAAATCTATAGTATTGACCGGTGGAAGCATGAATTTTACACCAAATTTTGCTTTCTTAGTCACTCACACAGTACAGCTGCATTAAAGGTATTGGCTCCAATGTACTGTGGCTGCCTACAGTTCTCAAAAACTTCCTTTTTAAGAAGGGATGCATATTCAACATTTTTTATTGGAGCATGAAGCAATACAGGTGCTAGAGTTCAGTGTGCGGCATCTAAAACTTCAAGAAGTAAGAATGTGGGAGTTAATGGACACCTGGATCTCTGGTACAATAATGCCAATTCTTGTTTTTGAAGAAGGTTCACTATTTCAAATGCAAATGTATTTCCAACATTCATTAACAAATTGGAGGTAACAAGAAGTTATAACTAATTTTCTCTACTGGATTAAACATAAATCTTCAATTTGTATTAACATGATACCTAATAAGAACCACACTCACTGTGTTAATCAAATTCTTGCCTTTAGGCTGAAAATCTTTCAGCAAACAAGTTGTTAATTCGTTACTGCACGACAAATTTTTATATATATCATCAAGATGATTCTTAACAAACAAGTGTTAAGAGGCATCTAAAATTTTGTCTGTTTGATCCATTCTAGGAAAAACTCCATTATGCTTGGCTACTACTCACAGCTATTGCCCACCAATGGCGCAGTCTGCACATTGCATATGCAAGTATTAACACCTTAAACCGAAAGACTGCCAGTAGCTATAGAGAGAGGAAAAAATATTGGTTGGTTAATTCAGAACACAGAAGAACCACAATATTCTCAGCTCACTGAAAATACTAACTGCTTACAAAGCAACTTAAAACAGGACAGTCTAAGCTCTGTAACCAAGAAACAAATTTGAATGCATCCTTAGAAATAGAAGGGAATTTCCCAATCTGTAAAGCAACATACACACATCTACACAGGCTCAAATATGCAAGCATGTGCAATTCCACAAATTAGTTAGAAAAGTAAGAAAGCTACACAAAGTATGTTCATGATCATTTTACCTGACTGGAATCTAAACAGGTAAATTTGGATGCAGTTAATCCAGCAAATACCTTGAGCATCACTATGCATCTTGCTGATCTTAGTGGTCTGCTACTACATTTCTAGTATTTCTTGAAATATTAACATTGCAACAATCAATTATCCTTTATGTAGGTGCCTGCAATAGCAAGTCATTCTATTCTGCAGTAGAGAAAGGTAAGTTATGGTATTTCTCGGCCATAAAATTAAATGAACAGCAGAGAGAAAATATCTCTGAATGAGGGACCCTGACCTTCAATTTCTCTGGGGTTTTTTTGATATTAGATTGTCACTAAGTTGTTTTAAAAGATGCATTCAGAATCAAAAAAATGTGAAAAAAAATGCTTAAAAGTGAAGTCAAAGACAGCCACGGCCAGAGGTATGATAAACCCACTTAATCTTATGCAAATGTGTAGTAGAAACAGGAAATTCTGTAAAAGCCCACAAATAATTTTGCAAAATTCAATGTTCTAGCCCCTTCCCAGGGAATAAAAGTCTGTTGTTTTGCATTACATGTTCTTAACCCTTGGTTAAACTATGGGATAAAATAACTTCCAGAGCATTAACATTTACAGATAAAATTTTTTGCCTTCTGTAGTATGGTTTATCATGGAGAACCTACCAGCAAAACAATGAGAAAGGGAGAAATAGCACAGTTTGTTAGCTTCTATAATTCTTGAATCTAGTACATAAGTTCATTTGACACAGCAAATGTCTAATGCAGAAGTAAGGATGGCTTTTTACACCAGTTTCAAAGAGAGGTTCTGGATAGGGTCATCAGTATAAAATGACTGACAGCAAATCAAGTCATCTCTGCAAGGCAAACAAGATCTGGTAGAATTAACAATCTTGCCCTTTAGAAGAAGCACCTTTTACTTGGGCCATGCAGTGCAAAATGTATTGCAACTACAGAGCTCCAGCTTTGCTTAAAGAAAGAAATTTCCTAATGAAATAGAGTTCGTCTTATGTGCCTAAGCTGCTTATACATAGTAAAGGAGAATCCTACTTCATGTCAACTCTTTCTACAGCTGGAGTGAAAACACAACTCTGAAAAAACCTGCCCTGTGCAAGCTACCCTGGGAACAAGTCTCTTTTCATTGCAGTCACCTTATGCCCAAGGAAGGATGAAAACATTGGTTTAAGCAAAATTATTTCAGAGCTGGAGAGCTCTGGGTCTTGTCCTCTTAATGAATTACCTTATGTTACATCAGACTCACATTCTTGACTAGGTTTTCTATCTGCTTTTCCATGCACCCCAAAGCTAAAGACGCAAATTAATTAGCCCTAAGCATTTCCATCCACAGGCTCCACAAGCCTGCTGCCAGAGCAGGACTGGGTAATCCCTAGATGGGTGAAATTTGGCACAAGTCCTTCTGGTTTAAATTACCAAGAAAAGATCAACCCTTTCACAAGACTCAAACTAGGAAACATCTGTGGAAGGAGGAATGGGAAAACTGTACTTTTGCTGATATTTTTTCTTTTTTTAAGAACACTTACAAATATATCAAAATATGAAGAAGAGTAGTCATAATGTAGGACTTCTTTCTCTAAGGTAGTTTCAATGCCTCCTTTTACCTACAAAGGAACAACAACATACACAGCTTCAGGAAACAAAATACACACAAATATGAAGGGTAAAACTAATAATTCCCTAATAATTCCTGCTAATATACAAAAAGATCATTAAACTAAATACAGAAAAGCTGTCTGCTAAGAATTATAGTGTCAAGACTATTGTTACTTGCTTTTCATGATTACATAGACTTTTCAATGTGAAAACATTTAGGATTATCATCCTTGACCTAGGCAAGCTACATTTCAGGCTGTCCCAAAATAAAAGCAAACAAGTTGTTGAGGGAGGAAGAAATGATTAAATGTGAAGGTCTGTTGCACAAACTCACAAAGCATTTTATGTTTTATAAGGAGGATCGAAACAGCTGATCAAAAAGCCAACCATAACCCAGTTTTAGTTAGTCACATGTTAGCAAATAGGAAATAGAACAGAAACTGAAGTCATGCTTCAGCTCTTTTCCTTATCAGCCTTCACATGATTTGTTAAGAAAGCTGAGCAAAAAGATCCACAGTAAAAAAAACAGAAGCTGCAACTATTAGACTAATTTCCCACAAATAACTAACATTCAAGTTTAATTCCTCCATTTGCTGATGAGATACAAAATTACACCTTCCTTAGCCACCATGCTTCTTCCCAGTGGAAGGATTCTACTGTTTAAATGGGCCTCATAAGAAAATAATTTAAGGTGTATTGGGTCAGAGAATGAGAGGAATATCTATCTTAGTTGAAAATTAAAAACCTCAGTGTCCATCTCCTATTGCTTTTAATAGGAGATTCCATAATTAGGCACCTCATGAAATAGTTATGTAAAACAACACCAACAGAAGGCTTTAATACTGAGTTCGACTACCGTCATCTTTTAAGGAAAGGAGCTACCAAAGCACGCCAACAACATACACTCATCATCTCAAAGCAATGCAGTCTACACACTTCCGCACTTTTCCAGCTATACTGCTGGACAGTGTTTTCCTGAGACAAGTCATTCAAACTCCAAATTTCTTCTATTTCTTCTCCTCTTGCTCCCCTCTATGGCTACCTGACAAACAATTTTATAAATACCTTTCCCTTGGTTGCTCTACTGCATCAGGTGCGATTATCTTTTTCCAGCATAAATAGGGAAGATCAGCTTCCCCCATTCCAAGCTGTTTATAACTGTGTGGCTGTGTGAGCACTACACCAACATAAGGATAAACAGAGAACCATGGAAGTCCTGATTTTTGCTCAAAATGCCACGGAGCCACTCCCTGAAGCATTTAACAATAAACTACACTATACCCAAGGAAACTGGACAATGGCAACAAAGTGAAAACAATATTTACAGGAACTCTCATAGCAATTCTGACCCGTTACTTGTGCACCAATGACATACAGTCCTAATACATTGCTATTTGACTTCCTAGTGAACAAAGCAATTCAAAGAAAAACAGAACAAAAACCTAAGCACATGTCGGATCCCAGATATCAAATTGAGCTTCCAATATCATAAATTCTAATGACAAAAACCTGGTTTTCATTCTTGATGACATGTGGAAGTATAGGACATCAGTTCATAATATGTTGTCCTGAAAATACAGCTTTTCACAAAGAAACTGCTATGATTGTGAGGTCCCTTGATGCTGTAGCATTCAAAATAAAACATCATGAGTTGATAGCATTTTCTATTCAGTCTTCAATTTTCTGAGCTCACTCGTGAAAATTTGTACTCTGAAACCTCAACAAGAGATATAAACCCACTCTGTTCCTCTTACTCATACAGGCTGTTGAGAAACTGGCCTAAAAATTAGAACTGCCTCAGAACACTATGCTACAACCATTTTTCCACCTAGAGAGAAAATAGGTAGTCTTAGTCCCAAATTTACATCATTCAGGAAAACAAAATCTGTTTTCTCAAATGAAATTAAAATGAGTATTTTTCCCTGCATCAACGAACTACTGAATAGTCAGTCCTGAAGCTTCATAATGTCAAATTAATAATCAAAGTTATTTATCTAGTAAAGGAATGCTGACAAAAATATTTATTCAAGATCTCTCTTGTCTATAAAAGGGATTCCTCCCTAGTGTGTCCTTCCTTAAATGCAACTTTAGATTATAGCTTAAAACCCAGCTCAAGAACTAGGATGCTACTTATGCAATAACAACAAATGAGCTATCCTATTGCTTTCTGGAAATTTTAGGAGAACAGCCTCGTTTTCCAGATTACAAAAGGTAGAGTTAAAAGGTGGCAACTGTGGGAGTTTATGTTGTTTAAATGCACCCTGCCATCCATAATGCATAACATACCAAGTTCACATCAAAGAAAATACATCACAACAAAAGAAAGGTTTTGGGCATTGGAAGTCTTTTCAGGGACTAACATCTCAGTGAAATATCACTGACTTAAAGTTACTCAGAAGGCACATTCTTGAATCCTGTTAAAATTCACATTTCTTGCTAAATTCAAAGATGTACAGCAATATTTTCATTTATTTGATGCCTGAAGAGTTTGCTGGTTTTTCAACTTTTTTTTCAGCATGGTTAACAGACTACAGGAACATTTAAAGGTTTCAGGTTAAGATAAACATGTGTCCTAATGAAAAAAAGTAGGTGCAGTTGAATAGATACTGTCTTCATGGAAGCTTAAAGTAACAAGCAGTTTCAACTTCAATAGATACAAATAACATAATTTTGGATAGAAAGGAGCAACTTACTAACCATCTCTGAAGTGAATAAACACTTAACACAATGTCTAAAGGTAGGTACTGAAAAGACGACTCACATTTAATTCTATTATCCACAGTAAGGTTATGAATAAGAGATCAAATGTAACAAACAAACAGAAAGTCCTTCTGACATCTGATATGCCTTTCTTCTCCCTGCCTTCATATGACTCAATCCTTGCCATCAGGTGCGTGGGGTTGATGGAGTGGACATCCCTCAAGGAAGGACAAGAATCCACGCTGCTACTGTGAGCATTTTCTGCATCAGCTGGGACCCGATTCATCCTGAGTTTGCTTAGAGTGGTCTTCTTCCAGTTTCACCATCACTAGTGGGCTGATCCATAGAGGAAGAATTTCTAAACAAACAAACAAAACCAAATCACATTAGTCACCAAACCCCTGTAATTCCAAGAGGTATTTTCACCCTGCAATGTCAGTTCTCCTTTTGCTAAATTGTTGACTAAGAGAATTAGGCAAGTTGGCCCTAGAAATAGTTTCTAACACAGTATCTAGTTCCTCTTCATCTCTCAGAAGATTCGTGAAGCAAGAGAATTAATGTTCAATTAGACCGTTTGAAATAAGGGAGCACTGTCTAGATTTAAAAGGGTCATTTCTCCATGTTGTTCCAGTGAGATCATTGAAGAGAATGAATAAAAAGCATGATGCTGTGCATCTTGAAGTTTTCCAATACTGATTTAAATGCTCTCAATAAATAAGAAGACAACTTAAACTTCCACATACAATTCCTGAAAAATGGCAGTATTAGCACATCCAGAGCTGCCACAAACAAAAGATTAAAAGTCCATTAAAATCCCCAAATAGCGCAGTAATCATTCTATAAAGCATATACACTGCTATTAGCTCTGTAAATTCAGCTGCTATAGCAGCTTACATTGCCAGACAGTTTCTCCATGAAAAAAGTGTGTGTAACCAGTGGTTAAAGGTAATGCAATTACCCTAAGTCTCTTCTGAATACAAGGCTTTTAAAAGAAGTTTCAGGCTGAATTTCCTATAAAACTGGAGCAGTTTGATACATGATTCATTTGAATCCTCTGTGAGAACATTTCTCCAATTAAAGCTTCCAGAAAGGGTGGACTCAGAAGGTTACAAAAGTTTCACGGAAACACACAGAAAATTTAATTTTATGCAAAATGCTCAGAAGACTAAACTATACATCCTCCAGTACAAATCACATCAGACATGTTTTTTTAACTGGCGAAATAGCTGTTTGAAATAGTTTCAACCCCAGGCTTCAAGAGCACAGTCAGTCAAAGCCCAACAGGGGATCTGTAACACACCACTAAGCAAACACAAGGAAGGATACAAGGACGCAGGGAAAAAGTGAAGGTGGTGTGGGGAGCTGCCAGAGCACACACATCACAGCTGAGGAAGACACAGGCCAGCCAGGGATGGTCAGTGCCTATGTCAAGTCACACAGAATAGCCTTCAGGGCAGCCAAAGCACCAGGCAAGGGTGGACAAGCACAGTGCATCCTTAAAGCTTCCTCCTTTATTTCCAGAGCAGCTGCCTGAAACATGGCTGGCAAAGGCTGTCGAGGAGGGAGACATACGTGGTGTGTGTTTGGTCAGGTGTCTTGAGCACTGCAGTGAACTTTGGGCTGCCTGAACTCGAGGGCATGAGCAGAGCTGCTGCACTCCAGTGCTGTGAACAGCACTTGCTTTGTACTGAAAACCCTCCCACTAAAGTGCCCTGAAATGTAACAGCAGGCCATAGGAAAATGTTTGGGATGAGACATAAACCTCAGATCAGGCCATCAATGGCCACAATTAAAAAGAAAAGAAAAAGACAGGTTAACACCTGAACCTCCAAAAAAATTTCCATCTACATTAGCTAAAATATTTATTTTATTTTGATGTGGCACTCAGTGCCAATTATGTAGGAAGTTGTTACTTCCAGTCTGGATTATTGCTAGATACAGCACAGTATGGGAATGCAATTAGTACAGCCAGAGCTAATTGTTTTAGGATGTGCTAGTTCAGCATCCATTTGCCTCTGCAAAGAGAAAAGCACAGCCTTAACGTGCACTGTTTGTCTTCAAGCATGAGTCAAAATGTCAGATTCACCTTATAAACGCCATGTACTCTAAAATCCTTGCTACTGACAGACTGGTTTTTGCCTCAAAGCCCTCTGGACAGGGGATACTCACAGTAAGGGAGCTTGTGTCTAGCCTTGCTTTGCCTGCTGATCCATCAGATCCATGTTTGGACACATGGCAGGGCCTCTCTCATCACACTAAGCTGGCAACAAAATGTGATTCTTTAACTGAACAGACATAGCTTGGCAGCTTTCTGCACTCATTGCAACAGCTCTGCGAACTGATTAATCACCCAAGTGTGTGCTAGAGGATTGTTTCCCATAGATTCTTTCATTAATTAAAACAAAAAGTTCATTTGTACCTGAATGACATAATCAGCCATTTCATCACACAAGCATTCTCAGTTCCAGGTGGGTGCACACAAAAATCTTAACTTCCTCCTGGCAGCTGTCTTACAGGCACATAGGGACTGATAAAAAGCAACACTTCCCTTTCAGTGTTAGATGGTGACTTGGTCAGACGTTTTCATACACATCTCAGCATTACCAGCAACAACATTTCTCCTCCCTTGCACTTCCAAAGCACCAGACATGCTCCATCTCTCTTGCCCATTACTCCAGCAGGAGTGAGCTCTGCTCTTCCCTTGGCTCCATTTCTCCAGGGGTTCTTCCTTGTGCAAAACAGCCTGTGCTTGGAAGGGCTCCAGGTTTGCATCCCCATGAGGAGATGTCACTTTTCAGCACTCCATGTGGGCAGTACAAGCACCAGGCAGGCACAGGAGTGCTTTTCATGCATCCCTGGCCAAGAAACTCAGTGGTGGAACAAGTTTAGGAAGGCAAAAAAGGGGTGTTTTCATGGAGATGTGTCATACTTTTAAAAATACCACACAATTCTTTTGCATGTGACTGTTACCGATCCTTATTCCTGCTCTTCAGGAAATAGGGACAGCTCGACCTCTATTCATACGGCCACTTTATTTGAATTTCTGTATCCAAATTGATACATTACATTGATTATTGTTCTTTCTAAAAACCAAAATAATTTTGAATCAGAGAGAAAAATAATTATAAACTGGGTGTGAGAATGTTTGGGGTTTGGGATTTTGAAAATGCAAATTCAGCCAGAAAAAAAATCATTATCAAATAAAGAGAGAAAATCACATTCTTAAAACTTTTGAGATGTTTTTCTAAAAAGAACCTTCTTTGTGCATCAGTCAGTTATCTACTTTCCTGTTTCTTGTAAAGGTTATATAAAGGTTATAAACCTTTTTTTTTTTCAATATCAGTAACATATTTTCAAGATTGTTGTATCACCTGTGGGTTGACCCAGTGTCTGCCTCTGATTTGAAGGAGATTGGGTTCACCTGGCACCCCTTCCTTTGGCTCCAGGCAGTCCCACTGCTTGGGTTGTTCTACATGGCAGGCTCCCAGAAGGATGTGTAGTCAAAACAAATATGTCTTATGAAGGAATGATCTTCACAAACCATCATGTCAAGGACACTCACCAGGAAGATAAGCAGCCCATAATTTACAATATTCCAAGAAACTCAATGGGCAAACTTGCCTGGAGAGGAGGAGTTCACAGCAACTGTGTCAGATACCCCGTGCCATTAACTCCTTGCCACAAGAGACACATGAGTGAGACAAATCTGTTTTCCCCATGCCGTCTGTAATGCTTTAGCACAGCCTGGGTAGCAGAGGGGCCACAAAGCTGGCTCCTGTGAGGAAGCTGCTGGAAGCTTCCCACCATGTCCGGCAGAGCCAATGGCTGATGGCTCTGAAGGCGGACATGCTGCTGGGCAAAACTGGGCCAATGAGAGAGGCTGGTAATGCCTCTGTGGTGACATATTTAAGAAGAAAATCAAAACAAAGTCACAGATTTTGGATTATAGTCAAGAGAAGAGGAGGGGGTGAGAACATGTGAGGGAGAACAACATGGCGACACCAAGGTCAGTGGAGGAGGGGCAGGAGGTGCTCCAGGTGCCAGAGCTGAGGCTCCTCTGCAGGCCATGGCCCAGACCATGGTGAAGCAGCTGTGCCCCTGCAGCCCATGCAGTTCCATGTGGGATGCAGAGATCCACCCGCAGCCCGTGGGGAGGTGCCCAGGCTGCCTGTGCCAGAGAGGGTGGATGCCTGGAGGAGGCTGTGATCCAGGGGCACACCCAGTGGAGAAAGAGGGCTCTGCTTCCAGGCTGGAGCAGCCTGTCCTTGGAGGACTGCACCCCATGGAAGAGTGACCCACGGTGCAGCAGTTTTGGGGGGACTGTGTGCCTGTGGGAGGGGCTCATGCTGGAGAAGTTCAGGAGAACTGTCTCCTGTGGGAGGGACCCACAGCAGGAAGGATTTCCTCCTCCCAGAAGGAAATCTCGCTGATGAACTGACCAAACCCCCATGCCCTGTCCCGAGCTGTCAGTGAGAAGGAGGGTGGGGCTGGGGAGTAGAATGTGTTCTAAGGGCTTATTTTACTTCTCATTATCCTCCTCTGATTCTGTTAGTAATAAATTCACTTTGCAACTTAAGTTGAGCCTGTTTCGCCCTTGAAGTGTTTCTCCTGGTCCTTATCTCAGTCATGAAGCCTTTGTGAACTTTTTTTCCCCGTGAACTTTGTTTTCCTTTTTCCTCCTCTGCCCAGCTGTGGCAGGGGAGGGTGAGTGAGCTGCTCTCCTGGGTGCTTGGCATTGGGCCATTGTGAAACCACAACACAGTCCCACTAGCAAATGGCTCTCCACAAAATGTAGGGGATTTGCAACATTCTGTAGCTCTCTGACTTTCCTTTGCCAGACTTCAAGTGATGTTTTTTCAAGCTAAACTGAGGATTGCATTAACCTGCTCCTGGATACCCCTGCACATTGCGATAATGCTTGTGAACATCTGGTCTGAAACAGAGTGAGAAAAATAAAATCCTGTCTCCAGTCATATCTCTTGTGTTGCATGTCTTTGAAAGTGTTTTCAAAGCTAAAAAAACCCTGGCATTTCAGGCAAATAACAGTCTCATTGTTATTTGACTCATTATGAGTGGAGAATAAAATAGAGTATTCAGTTGAAAGGGACAGAAAACAATCACCTTATCCAACTGCCTGACCACTTCAGGGCTGACCAAAAGTTTAAGAATGGCATTAAGGGCAATGCTCAACTGGCTCTTAAACACTGACAAGCCTGGGGCATCAACCCCTTCTCAAAGAAGACTCTTTCATGGTTTGACAACCCTCTTGGTAAAGAAATGCTCCCTCAGGTCAAGTCCGAACATGCCCTGATGGATGCAGCTTTCAGCCATTCCCACATGCCCTGGTACTGGATACCACTGGGAAGAGATCAGCAACTTCCTCCTCCACCACCTCAGGAAGCTGCAGAAAACAGTGTGGTCACCCCTCAGCCTCCTTCTCTCCAAACTAAATTAACCCTGTATCTTCAGCTACTTCTCACAGGGCATTGCTTCTAGCCCTTTCACCAGCTTCAGTGCCCTCCTCTTGGACACACTTAAGGATCTTCACACCTTTGTTAAATTTTGGAGTCCAGAAGTGCACACAGTACTCAAAATGAAATTGCAGCAGTGCTAAACAGAGTGAGATGATCACCCCTTCTGACCAGCTGGTTGTGCTGTATTTGAAGGTTTGCCACTGCTGGCTTTGAGCCTGCTGTCAGCCAGTATCCCCAGGCCCATTTCTGTGGGGCTGCTCTCCAGCCATGCCTCTCTCAATTTGTGGAAGGTTCTGCTGTATCCCAGGTGCAGAGTCCAGCATTTGTTTTTGTTCAGTTTCATGCCACTGATGATAGTTCAGCACTCCAATCCATCCACGTCCCCCTGCAAGGCCTCTTGTCCCTCAAAAGTGTCAACAGCACCTCCCACTTCAGCATCATCAGCAAACTTGCTAATAGTGCACTCGACTCCTGCCTCCAAATCATTGATAAAAATTTTGAGCAGAACTGGCCTTGGGATTGAGCCCTGAGGAACACCACTGGTGACTGGTCTCCATCCAGGTGTAAAACCCCATCCTCTACAACCCTCTGAGCCCTGCCCTTCAGCCAGTTCTTCCAGCACACCATCTACCTGCTCACTTCACCGTCAGGCTAGTCCAGAAGGATGCTGGGAGGGACAACATCAAAAGCCTTAACAAAACCCAGAAAAATCATACTCAACACCTTCCCTTCATCTACTAAGCAGGTGAAATGACAGCATCTACAAGCTTATTGAAGTGTCAAAACACTTAAGAGAGAAATAAAACTTCTGAAATAAGAATCCACATCAGTATATTTTGATATACTTTCCCCTCACTTCCCCTGATTTCAAGAGATGTAATATTTTAATGTTTTTTTCTTTCTTTTCTTCATAACTGTGTATATTCACTCAACTACCACTAAAATATTTAGCTAAGTAAGTTTTCTATGCTGACATATTCAAAGTCATAGGTAAGAGTGGCATAATTTTCCTGGAAAGAAAACCCCAAAGTTTCCACCTGTTTAAATAAAAATAAAGAATTAAAATAAAGGTGAGTTTTGCTTGCTTGTTTTTTTAAAAAACCTTAATTATTATGTCCATAACTCAAACTTCCAAACAGAGAATTAAATTCTCAAACTTCCTAGTGAAATATGGATTTTACACTTATTCATAGTATTAACTAGTATAATAAATGAAAAGTAAGGGAATTAAAATTATCAAGCTTAGGACTGCAGTCTTTCCCTGCCCTCAAAGTCTAATAAAGACTTTAGCAATATGATGGTGAGAGCTTTCCCATGATTTCAGGTTACATTTACAGTTAACATCATTATTTTCATTCATACTGACAGAAGCAGATGGCACGCACTGCATGTGTAATTTTACACTTATCTNCACCTTGGACAGAATACACAATTATCTGTAAAGACTGCTTTGGTACACCCCATACTGGAAGTCCAAGAAACTGAGAGTTTCTGGTATAAAGCCATATTAATCTGCAGGAATATTAGCAGAAGTCTCTCCATTGTCTTCTGACAGTACCAGCACATACCCTGATTAAGAGCCAACACAGATACAATCAATTTTTATGAAGATGAAGTAATGCTGATTATAAATCATGGGGGAAAAAAGTCCTGAAGAGCTGAAGACTGCCTCCAAAGCTTACCTGGACACATTTGTTTTTACACCGTTTTCTACTATAAATGACCAAACCCCACTCTGCTGACATACTCTGTCCCTCTTCTGTTTATATAGCTGCAAGAACTAATTTTCCTGAAATCTGCTTGTAGTGGATACATTACTAGTGACCTCCTGATAGTCATTGCTCCTGTTCCTGAAGGGCACTCAAATCCCTTCCAATCTGCACTCATTCTGCCTCAAGCTGTAACACATCATTGCCTCAGAAATATTTTAAGGTATGAATGCCTTTAAAAACACTGTCTGAAGCACTGTTCTGTTCAAAACAAATGGTCCTTAGTGAATATGAAGGAATATTAAAAAAAAAAAAACAACCAAAACACTACCAACAAAAAAAACCCCAAACCTGAGCCAGACAGGTTTCAAATCAAAATAAGACTGAAAAATCCAAACTGATGCACACCCCCAAAATTCCTCAAACATAAGCAGAAGATACTGTCAAGTGCTTTGGCAATAGTCTAGCTTCTCAATTAAGCAATACAGCAGGAATTACAAGTTACATATATGTAACACATTTATAGACTGGGAAAGTTTCCAGGGGCAGGGCAAGATTTACCAGCATACAGGAGAGAGCACCTCACAGAGTTTGGCTGTATCTGGGCGTTCAGAACTAGAGTAGCTCTGCTTTACCCTGAAGTAGCAGCTCTTACCTTATATAACTTGTCCCTGTAAAAACAAAACTGAAACAATAAACCACCAGTTTCCTTGAGAAAAATGTTTCCCCAATTTCCTGTGCTCTAATGGTGACCTAGCAAAAGTAACAGGGCAGTTGCACACATTTGTACTGAATAATATTTTTCTCGGACGACTGAAAAGAGGTGAAAAAAAGAAAGAAAAAAAAGAAAGTACATTTTTTAGGTTAGTAGAGCATCTGAGGATCTGAGTGTCACCTTTCTCCATCCCAAGAGTGAGACACATAGATTCAGAAAGTCAAATTGAAGTGTCCCAACCTTGGACTAGTTTTCCCTGCAGCTGAAGAATCCCTGCTACTGACCCATGTCCTGCAAAACACTATTGTCCTTTTCCAAACACTTCATTTCTTATTCTACAAGAGCTGAGAAAAACGGCAGCATAAACAGCTTATAAATTTGGCATCAGCATTGTCCTTACTTTTATCTCCATCATCTCTTTCCCTCTGGACTCCTATTTAACAGCATTATCCCAGACTTTTGCTTTTAAAATGGACTCAAAGATGTTTCACATGTGAAGGGGCATGTGAAACAACAGCTCTTCAGAGTTATCCCCACCTGGAGCACTGCATCCAGCTCTGGGGCCCCCAGCATCAGAAGGATGCGGATCTGCTGGAGCAAATCAGCTTCAGAAACTGAAGACAAGCTGAGTGAGATGGGGTTGTCAGTCTGGAGAAGAGAAAGCTCCAGGAACACCTTAGAGCACTTTCAGGAACCTAAAGGAGGCCTACAGAAGAGCTGGAGAGGGGCTTTTTACAAGGGCATGGAGTGGACAGAACAAGGGGGAAACAGACTTATATTGAAAGCAGGAAGGTTTAGACTAGATATTAGGAAAAAGTTGTTTACTGTGAGGGTGGTAGGACACTGGAACAGGTTGCCCACAGAAGCTACGGCTGCCCCATACCTAGAAGTATTCAAGGCCAGGTTGGATAGGGCTTGCAACCACCTGATCTAGTGGAACGTGCCCCTGCCCCTGGCAGTGGGATTGGAACTAGATGGACTCTTGAGATCCTTCCAACCCAAACCAGTCCATGGTTTTATGACTCTGAAAATATTCCCTGCTGAATTAATGATACACTTGAAAACACACTTGCCAGAGCTCAAAACGTATAGAGCTCAGATTTTGTTTAATCAAGAGTATGATCTCAAATCACAGAATCACCTGAGTTGGAAGGACCCACAAGGATCATCAAGTCCAACTCTTAAATATATGGCCCATACAGGGATCAAACCTGCGACCCTGGCATTATTAGAACCATGCTCTAAACAACTGAGCTAATGTGCAACTATATTCTATTTCAAGAAAATACTAAAAACTAACAAAAAAAAGGATGCTCCATAACATGTTCCAAAGGTCTGCCTCAGATCTCAGCTGCACTCAAGATACTTAAGCATTGCAAACTACAAAACTGAATTCTGTGCATGTTATCACTGTTAGGTCCTTAGAGAGAGAAAGTATCCCAGTTACAGGTCTGACAACATATCATCCCATTTACAACCAATACATTCCAACTGATAGTAATGACTTCATAGAATCAGAGAATGCTAAGGGATTGGAATGGACCTTGAAGATCATCCAGTACCAACTCTTATTTAATTAATTATCAAACCAGAATTATAGTTTTCTTAAAAATAATATAAGCTTTTTATTTGGTTTAAATGTTCTGGAGTAATCTTGCTGAAGACCTGAAACTACATCAGGATTTTAAGGTTTAATACAGTCAGCTCCCCACAGTTATGTTAACACGTGTAAACAGTATTTTTGTGTATTTTATGTATACATACACATTCCAGTCACACGCAATACCTGCATGCAATAAAAAAATATAAAGAAAAAAAAAGATGCTAATGATTTCTTGCAAAAGTTGGGACAGAGAGGTGGGCATAAAGGGGAAGTGATACAAAGATAGAGGAAAGACAGTTAAAAAACCTCCAACGAATCTGTTATTAACTCTTCTTCACATCTGTTACCTGCTCTCTGAAGCTGACTTTTTAGCCCACTCAACACCAGCTCACAGAAATGAAGATTTCATGGCAAACTTTCTCTACCAAGCACTAAATAAGCAATAAGGGCTTAATATCCATTCAGTTTCTCAGACTTAACTGTGGCCCAAAGAAACTATTTAGATATCAAAAAGCATACCTATTTTACGACATCAGCGTTTCTCTAAGTAGAAAACACAGTCTTTTAAAGAGGCCAAACATCTCACTGATTGCCTCAAACATCAAGCACGATACGGGTTTATAACACTGACTACTCCTACACATTTGGTTTTTTCACAGATCAACAACAAACATATGCCCCAGGGCTGCTAGCCAGATACTACTTGTATAAGAAAAGCTATTATTTTGCTAGAACAGAACTTGTGTGACTCTTCCTGAAGTAGATCAGTCACTTTATGTATTAGTGAGAAACACTCAGGATTCTGTCACTCCCTCAAAAACTATTCCACAAAATGGTGCAAAAGTTTACTCCCGGCAAACAACCCCTGAAAATTCTTCAGAGCTCTTAAAGAAAACAGTCCTTCAAGAAACTGACATCCATTTCAGAATACAGGACAAACTTTTGTAAGATTTTTTCACTCTTAACTCCTCTTTTATATGTCTTGAAGGTGCTTCAAAATAAAAGGAAGTATCAGGTTTTACATTTTACCTCTATTTTTCTTCTTCAAAGATATTGTAAGGAAACAATTACCTAGTCCAAGCAGCAGCAAGTTCTAGCAAAGACCTACATCTGAGCCTTCAGAAGAAAAGACTTAGTTTAACACACCACCACCTAATTTATCTAATTTTTCTGTCAGTGCAAGATAGAAATTAACTCCTGATGTCTGAAGTGATGCTATTTTAGGGCTTCAGCTGATGACTGAGTAGCTGAACTTAATATGAAAAGCATAATGTCATTACAAGACATTCAGTTGGTTCTTTTTGGTTCTAAGATTACTTTTTTCAATTTTTCATTTTTAATTCTACTCCTAGCTGAATTTAAGTCAGCAAGGCAGAGAGGTAATGTACAAGCTGTCTTTTCACATAGTCGCTAACAATTCCAAACTAAGACCAGATATTTAACACATACAGTTAAATTAGAGAATGTTTAACAAGCAACAAATCTGTGATCCTTTAAAGTGACTCATCTGAGTTGCTGGATGCTGCTGCCTAACCATGAGAAATCACAGGCCCTGCTGTCACAAGTCTGATTTACCATTACTGTATCATCCATACCTTCTGCAAAATCACTGGTAATATTGTGCATGCTGACTTAATTCACTGAGTGAAATCCATTAGTTGTGCTTACCAGAAACTAGGTTTGGCCCTGTAAAACATTACAACAAAGATGTTTGTTTGACTAGGATGCTCTGACAAAGTTTAAAACGGTAAAGTCTAAATACATTCTTTCTCATGAATGAAGGCCTAGGACAATTGTGCTAAACTCACTTTGAAAAAATCATGGCTAAACACTTGAGAATTTATGAAAATTAGACCACATCACATCAAGATCACCACACTCAAGCCCAAATGCACAAAAAAACAATGCCTAACCATGTGAACTGAGTTTAGTATTTCACAAATTCCGTTAAAAGGTCATATATTTCTTTCCCAACATACCAAGTCTATAGAAAGCAACATTCACCCTGAAAAAGCCTAACACACGAATAACAGAAAATACTTAAAATTATGGATTTGCGTCACAACAAAAAGGCCACCGGTGCATTTTATGCAGAGCATCTGGCCCCGAACGCCATCAACAAACAAACAAAACCCAAATCACTCTGCATCTGGCCTACTTAAAACTGCAAAGCTGATGAAAAACATCTACTAAAAATAGTAACACCACTATGGACTTATGAATAGAAAGGAGCCTTCTCACAATGCTGGATTCACTACCAGTGCCCCAAAACACTATGGTTTCCAGCACAAAATGAAAACTATCATAGCAATTATTATTCAACACCGTTCTACATATTATATAAACGAAAATGACAAACACGCACAAAAAAATGTATTGACAACGTTGTGCAAAATACAGTGATGGCCTTATGCCTTTAAGCACACTAACACGATTCAAAAACAAACAAACGACCTCTTTCGACAAGTTTAGTATTTGAGGTGAATATTTTCCAGGTTAAAGTCGACCACTGTGTCTACTTAACACCTGACTACAGCTAATTGGGAACTGCCGAGTGCTAGCACTTCATCAATGAGTAACATGAACTGCTGCTGGAGACCCAATGCTGCGGGTTTAACCAGCTCGCTCTGCGGACGTACAGCGTCACCCTCAACACGGGTTAAAAACGCTGCACTTCAGGAATGAATGATCCACTTTAAATACGGATGCTGAACGCAAGCAG
>JACBWW010000012.1:20499746-20586735 GCA_020086605.1 Lanius collurio | reverse complement strand
TCAAAGATAAGAGCCTTATCTATGGGCAGCCCGCGCTGCCTCCGCCCCCGGGCAGCCCCCCACGCCGCGGGCACGGGCGGGGCGGGGCCCGGCGGCACGGGGCGGGTCCGGCCCGCCTCCCTCTGCCCTCACGGGGCGCGGGATGCGGCGGCCCCGGCCCGCACCGCCACCGCGCCCGCCCCTGGTGCGAGCGGCGCTGGGGGCAGAGCCCGGGCGGAGGCAGCGCGGGCTGCCCATAGATAAGGCTCTTATCTTTGAGTGTCAACACAGCCAAGCTGCAGTGGAGCCATCGGAACGAGCAAAGGGACTGGTTTAGCTATCGTTCGCCCGGATTCCACTAGTGTGGAATCACAGCACAGTCCTTGTCTATGCAGAGATTAGCACCAGAGAAACACAGAGTATTCTGAGTTGACAGGGACCCCCAAGGATCATCGAGTCCAACTCCTGTTCCTGCACAGGACACCCCAAGAGTCACACCATGTGCCCGAGAGCATTGTCTTAACACTTCTTGAACTCTGCCAGGCTTGGTGCTGTGACCACTTCCCTGGGAAGCTGTTCCAGTGCCCAACCACCCTCTGGGGGAAGAACCTTTTTCTAACATCGAATCTAAACCTCCTCTAACACAACTTCAGGTCATTTCCTTGGGTTTTGCCTCTGGTAACCACAGAGAAGAGATCCAGGCATGATTCCTTTCATCGTGAAAATAGAACACAAAATCAGTCGACCAGCCACTGTAAGGAAACCATCCATTCCTTTGGGAAGCGTGGTCTCCGACCTTATTGAAGCCCAGAGCTTGTCAAATGTTTAGGTATGTCATAAGGTTTGTCTGCAGTTCAGTGCTGCAGGCTAGATCCACAATTCACCTCTTTTAACAAGAAACAGTGTAGCAGGGAAACAGTGGAAGAAAGGTTAAAAGATAGGTCCAGGAAATATTGAGATAAAGGTTACTTGCTCCACCCTGTCTTGCTCACTCGACTAGACCCCAGCATCTTCAGGGAGATCAGTGCACAACAGCAGCAGCAAGGTGATGCTGGCATGTTCAGCCTGGGGTTAGAAAACTGCTGCAAACAAGTAGTCTAAGAATTTATGATTAAAAAATATTATGATAAATGATAGCTGAGGAGAATTGCTTAATCTTTGTTCCACAAACCCAGAACTCACAGTAAAACGTCCTCTTCCCTATTACCTCTCATTAATAGGGAGAGGAATTTCTGTAGGTGTGAGGAAAATCTCCCGAGATACAAGATCCTTTTCTCTATTTTTTTTGTGCTAATAATTTTTTCTTCATCTGAGTTTGTAAATACAATCACATTATATACTTTTATGTTTTTTACTCACGTTCGTTTACTTCGATTATCTGTGTTTGGTTTGTTTTGTTGCACTTTTTGCAGTTATTGTACTAAAAATCACCTCAGGCTTTCAGCCAGGTAACTATTTTTAGGAATGACTGTTATTTTTCATGCAAATGCAAAGAGAAAGACTTTTGGATCTCAGATGGCAATCTGTATTTGAATTACCTGTCACCAAATAAGTTTTATGTTAACACAGAGTATTCTGAGTTGACAGGGACAAGGATTGCAAACCAAAGGCAGCAACCTTTTGTCACAGCTCATTTTGAAGTAAATATAGCTTGGAATAAAATGTGGTTGAAATTTAGCTGAACAGATTAGGAGCATAATTTGTGATAACACGTGAATGGCCACTGTTATTCAGGCCTCATCAGTAGTTATGACATTATATGAAAATATGAATATTATGTCTTGAAAATATAGCAAATAAATAGAGACTAGCTTTCAGATAACTAAAACCTGTGCAGGTTGTGTGTAAAAATTAACATCATGAGGAAAGCAGAACCCTCAATATTCCTGCATGTTCCTGATGGAGTTATTTTTTTATAATCCAATTTAAAAAATATGATATATTTGATAGTTATAACCAGCTGAGGCTCACCTCATCATCTGATAGCCACCTATGTTCACAGAACCAGCTTGCTGGTTAGAGGGAAAAGGGAGATCTGACTGCAAGAAAAGGCAATTAGATTGTAGCTCTTCTGTTTTGTAGTTATGCTACAGTAGACACAGGATCAGAAGAAGAGCAAAAAACCCTCAAACCTAATTTCCTTAAAATCCAGGTGTTGTAGAAATTTTTGGTACTGGGCACTCATGTCAATTAGATAAGTTTATTGGCACAGATCAATTATGATATCTGGTAGCTTGAGCCAAGTGCCTGAAAAGAAGGACCATAGAAAAAGAAATCCCTGGATAAATACACCCTTACAATCTAAGCTCCTCATCCCACATATGACAATCTGGACCAGCAGACAGGTTAGGGTCCGCAGTATTGTCACCCTTCATTGGTTTTCTGTTTCATTATCAAGTGATGGCTATGTGGTCATTTTTGTATCGACTTAGGTTAGTTTTGGTGGGGTTTTGGCCCCAGTAGTCCATACTGTAATAGTGTTGTCACAGTTCATATGCCACAATGTAGGGAGTGTCCACTCTGGCTATTAATTTTTAAATAATAATTAAGCTGCCAACTTTGTCTGTTCTAACTATTATTAATGTTCAGATTGTTAGCTCCAGGTTTCACTGTAATACATCTATGACTTATAGAACATAACCATAGAGTTCAGCTTGCAGCATAACAATTCTAACTACTTATGTTAAGCAAGTACTTTGCTACTTTTAAATAATATAAATTTTCAGCATCAGAAGTAAAGTACCACTGAAATCAATAGAGAAAACACCTTTTTAAAATAATTTGTATCTGCTAGAGCGACTTGACTCTCTTCTCAATCTTCTTGTCCTCTTGACAGCCCTTCTACAATACTGGTGTGAACTGGGAGAGTTTAAGCTATAGAGAGGTGGAATGTTAGGGAAAAGAACCATCAGCTTTAAGGGAAAGGCATGAGACAACTATGGAAGGGAGGGGGGATCCTGGGTCAAATCTAGCAGAGATGAGAAATATCTGTCTTCAGTTAAAGAAATGGTATTTAAAGACCTGTCAGATTAATGTTGGAGTCTCTGCCTCCTTCTGGGTGGCCTATCTCCTCTTCTGTGCTAGCTTTGTTGAATTTCACTGGGGAGAAAAGAAATGTTTGTTCTGCTTTTCCTGTACCACAGGGTGTATGGAGGGGATCCTGATGAGTAGAGGACTGTTTCAGTTCCTACTGCAAGGACATCACATCTTGCATTAATCAAGGAAATTCAAGTAGGGTTTGCTGAGAAGGATTTATTAAGCTGTACTAAACCCAGTCAGTAAAGTGCTTAGCACAATATGCTAAGGCTATGTTTTCTAACCTACTGAAAACTTTGAGAGTCAAAATATACCATTGTGTATCATACAGTGCTGGATGCCCTAATTTCTGATTATATTAGTGACCTAAGCAACAACTTAATTTTGGGAGCTGGTGATCTTCTTCTGCTTTTGGAAAGGGAATTGAGAGATTTGGGGATTTACATTCTGTAACCACCCAGGACATGTCTTCAGACAGATTAAATAATGTAGAAGTTGGCTTTTAAACTCCTTGTGAAGAAAATTGCTCAGATAATCTTATGTTTGTAATGCTGTCCAAAGAGAGGACATTTAGCAGTGCGCACTTGAAAAAAAAATGAGCCGAGCATGGACTAATGGACTATTTTTTTCAGACTGTGCAGAGGTATTTCCCTAACTGTCAGTAGAGCTGAACACAGTGAAGGACAGACAAGGTTAGGTCATGTAAGGAAGGACTCTGCAGTTTCTTCAATACTGCTGTCGTGGGTTAACTCCAGCTGGCAGCTATGTACCACACAGCTGCTTCTTCACTAGCCCCTCCAACCAGCGGGATGGGGAGGAGAACTGGAGAAATGTAAAACTCATGGGCTGAGACAAGAACGGTTTAATAATAGGAACAAAGTAAAATATAAGGAAAGAGAAAAGGAAAGGGAAAAGGAAGAGGAAGAGGAAAAGAAGAAATAAAAAAATAGAGAAAAAACTGGTACCCAACTCAGTTGCTCACTACCTGCTGACTGATGCCCAGCCCATCATCGAGCAGCAATTGGCAGCTCCCAGCCAACTCCCTGGAGTTTAAATATTGACCATGATGTTCCATAGTATGGAATATCCCTTTGGCCAGTTCAGGTCAACTGTCCTGGCATGCTGGCCTCTTAGGTTCTTGTGCACCTGAGATACTGAAAAGTCCTTGACTCAGGGTAAGCGCTGCTTGGCAACAACCAAAACACGAGTCTGTTGTCAACGTTATTCTCATACTGAATCCAAACCACACTTTGGATAAGAAAAAATTAACTCTATCCCAGCCAAGCCCAACGCAACTGCTTTTCTAGCAGAGGCATGTCTCTCTGCCCTGATGTTGAAGTTTGAATGTGAGCAACTGAATTCCATGTGCAGGTAAAGGAGTACCTGCTCCACCTTCTAAAGGAGTGGAGCAGGTTGTGCCTAGGTTTCGGACAACATTCCACTCAGATTGTTACCTTGGACTGTGTTCACGTGTGCCTATTATGGGATATTAAGGAAAGAGTGCCTGTAATCTTCTGGAGCAAGAAAAATGGAAAGACAAGCACTGTAAAAGTACTCATAATTTACATCCTATAGCCTTCCTCATTTGATTTTCCTCTGCTAGTATTTAAGGTAGTATTTTTCAGTCTTTAACTCTGCTGTCTCCATAAAAACTGTGTGTCAATTATAGGTTCCTTGGCAGAATAAGTAGCTAGCAACCAGTACAGGTTAATATTTCAGTGTTGTTCTCAATATGCTTATTGTCAGGTTTATATTCCTTCTTTCTGGAGAAAGACAATCAGGGTTCATTTTGAGGCTGAGTACTTCTTTGAGGCTGAAGGAAATGTAATTTCCTATTCATAAGTGCTATTGGTACTTGACAGATAATAAGTAAAATCTTATAAAGCCACATGACGTAAATTACTTTCTAAAGATTCCTCAGCCTCCTACTGTGGCAGGAGGAGGGCAAGAGGGATGCCAAATGTGCCTGAGAGCTTATTAATGCTCTTCTTTGGAAAGATGTGTCAGTCTTCAATACTTGTGGAGGAGATTTTGGGAAGGAGCAAGAATAATTTCTTGTCATTTGGTTTTCTGGGGATGGGTTGTGATACGGAGCTTCCTAAACTGTGCTAGGGCTGAAAGGTGGGTGATTGTTTCAGTGTGATCCCTCACCTGAGCAGAAAGGATTTCTAAAGGCAGAGTGTCTCAGTTAAGGCAGGTCACAGATCTTTGGTGTTCGCCCTGGCTTTGGGACATTAGCTAATTGTTCTAACAGCAGCTATGGCTCTAAGGTGAGGTGTGGGTGCTGCAACAGTTATCTCCACTGTGACTCATTACATCAAGTAGCTGGAGGTAAGGTGAGCCATTTTCAGATACAAGTGTCTCAAGTGTTTCCTCCTGTCTTTTCATGCTGTGGTAAACAGTCAAAATGAGTATGTTGGTTCCTGCAACAGAGTATACACACATTCCAGTAGATACACACAGTGCCTAAAGATAGACACTAAGATGTCCAAAGTCATTACACCCCCAGAACTCCTTTGAAATCAAAGGAACTGCTTAAATACATGTCAGGATGTGATGGAGATCCATATTCCTGAGCATGAGGGATTATCAAACCTCAAGCTGCAAATCCACAGCCAAAGACATCCCTGGCTAGATGAGCCGATACCTCAGCTTCTCTAGTTTGTGAGCTCTTAATGTCTATTTCTCCTTCAAGAAGGGTGAAGCAGCTTGCACTTCAGGTGGTCAGATTGCCTCCCAAATAGATAATACGGATAGGCTGAGATTAAGTATTTCAACAATAGGACAGGAAGAATAAAATCACTTGATTAAGAAATTGAGAGGCAAGTGTACAGTTAGGATTGTCACATAACTTAGCTACCCCACTCCAGTGTTAAAGCTGTTGTCAATTCTTTCTTCTGTGACATGGTTCAGTTTAAGTGAATGAACCCCCACTGTAGGAACTTTAAGCTCACGCTGCAGCAAGAAAATGATGAAATGAAACCAGCCACCAAGCTCCAAACATTTTTCAGGTATTGAAATAAAGCACATTATTTTTAGAGTTGGCTTTTTTTTTTTTTTTTTTTTCAGGACAATGTGATGGTGTTAGCGCAAGCCATAATTGCTGCTTAATATTCACTGCAGCAGCTGAACAGCGCTGTTCAGCATATTTTGTAACAACCATAGTAACCATATTAACAGGCTGACATGCTGCTTTTGAAGGCATTATTTATGTTCCATTAAATTAGCTAACTCCCTCCTACGTGTGTTTTATCAAATGATAAAAGTGTCCACATTTTTAACATGCACATGAATCATTATTTTATGATCCTATGCTCTAAGGAGAACCTCTCTTTCCCTGGAAAAGAAACAGTCTAAAAATCTCACTGTCTCTGATGTTAATGGGAACTTTATTAGACTGTAACCCACAGCATTTCACTAGTCAGGTCAGTGACAGAAATGTTCTTCTCTGAGCTCTTGCCTGTCATCAACAAGAGACAAATTCTATCTTAATGATAAGAGCTTATTCACTTGGGAAGAAGAAAGAAATGCTTGTACTTACTTTTAAACAAAAGACCATTTTGAATTTCTGTTGGCTTTTGGAAAGTGCTTTGAGCACACAGAATGCTGCTGGGATGTTTATGAGCCAGTTTCTTATTTTTTGGCCATTCACACTCAAATTTATCTCTCTGCAAAGTCTCTGTCTCTTCCATTTCTACCGCCTTATATTTCTAACGAATATTATTATTTTTGAATAATTTCCCCCATCAATTCCTCTCTGTTCCATTTACAGATGACCTGTTTGACACATGAAAAAATTACTTTTTCTGATTGTGCTTCTTTTTTGTTTCATAACAAGTCTCCTTGTCCCAGGAAAAGTGCTTTCACTCACAGTAAGGGTTTGTGAGTTTAATGAGAGAGAAAAATAAGCAATATCAAACATTTAATGAAGTTTTTTACAGCTATTTTTTTTCTAGAAACTGATGATAAATACCTGTAGCTAAAACTTCTATTTGCAATCCTTATATACATCAATTTTTAGCTGTATTTTTGTGTATAAACTACTATATATGCTTTATTTTCTTTTATCAGTTTTTATGTATTTCTGTGTTTAACTGTCCATGGTTTCCACCTAAACAAGTTTCTTTATACATGAAAATATATCTACTCATGTCAACCTTAGGAGTATATTTATATGCTTGTAGGATCAAATATACATCTGGTAGTTTCATGAAGCTTTAAAAGGGAGACATTATTTTTGCCATTCATGTGACCAGATCTATTGAAGCTAAAATGTTCAAGTGAAAAATGAGAAGTAAAAAATTAGGAAAACAAAAAAACAAACAAACAAAAAAACTTACCACCCTTGACCAGAGATTTTAAGAGTGACCCATTGTTACATTTTATTCTGCTAGAAGAGGAAATATGTCTAGATCATTGTACAGAACTGCAATGTAAGCAAGGCAACTTTTCCACCAAACTGGACTTTACCCAGGGAGTATTTATAATGTTCATTCTGCAAAGCCTGAGACAGCAGACTAACAATGTACAGTTGCAACCTTCAATAAACAGATTTGCTGTTATGATATTATCAATATGACTATCATCATCTCAGTAGAGAGTCAATCTCTCTCAAATATTGGTTTTAGGTTAATGATGCAGTGTAACAAACCCCCAACTATTAATGGATAATTTGTGTATGTGCAAAGTTCTCAGCCTCCAATATGTCCAAAAATATTTTCTGAACATAAAAATACAGAACTTTAAGTAAATAATGTGTAAAGCAGTGTCAGGTATAAAAAGGTTGAAAACGCTGACATGCTGCTTCACCAAAATTATTACTTTGAAGGGTATGTTGGGGAAAGGCATTGAAACCCATTTAAAGTGGTGCTGAAGAATCTGCTGTCTGATATTTTCATCTTAAATTGCTTTAGAGTGAGTAGGTTCCTCCAGCCCTATTTCCTCTCCCCTCTTCCTCCTGTCTGTTTTGCTGTAAAGACGACCTAAAATGAACACCACTAACATAAAATACATTGTTACTGTTTGAATGACAAACACTTTTCTGAAAAAAATGCATGTGGGGAGTTTGAGTGAGTGGATGAGAAAGTACTAAATCATGTCAATGAAAAATGAGACAAAAAGAATGATTCAAGTGGCAAGAAAACTGAAAATTTGAGATGACTAAACCTCATCCTTTAGTTTTTCTCCATGCTTTAGCACATGGTCACATAGTGTGGTATTATGTTTTAAAATATATACAGTCCTTTCTGCCAAAACAATATGCACAAAACCAACAGAATAAACTGCAGAATCCATTTGAATTTCTGTAAAGAAATTTTTGGAAGGTTGTGTATTCTGGTTTTTTTTAACTCACTGCTATCTGGAAGATGACATATACTCTTTTCCACCTCCTTTGTTGTTCCTACAACGGCATTTTCTTGTGCAATTCCCATGCAGTTTAGGTTGGTTTTTTTTTTCTAAAATAATACACATGGACTTCACTGATATATCGGATTAATTTTCAGCTTGTTACATGAGTCACTCCAAAATAAGATGCTCTTTCTGAAGCTACCATTCAGGACCTGGCATAGCACCTATTTCTTCAGATTAGTCCCTTGTAAAGCCTCTTCTGGCTTGAGTGAGACATAAAGCACATAACCTGGTTTTGGCTGGGATAGAGTTAATGTCCATCTGAGTTACTGTTACAGTGCTCTGGTTTGGATTCAGTATGAGAGTAGCGTTGATAGCACCCTGGTGTTTTAGGTATTTCTGAGCACTGCTCACCCTGAGCCAAGGACTTTTCAGCTTCCCATGCTCTGCCAGGGAGCAGGTGCAGGAGGAGCTGGGAGGGAGCACGGCCAGGACAGCTGACCCGAGCTGGCCAAAGAGATATTCCGCCGCATGTAAAGTCACGCCCGGGAGCCGGGGAGCCGCTGTCGGTGAGGCGCAGCTCGGGCTTTCAGGGGCTCCGCCTGTCCCGGGAAAAGCTCGGGAAGAGCCGGCGGGTCGGGCAGCCAGCCCCCTCTCCTGGGCAGCCCTGCGTGCTGCACCTCCTGCTCCGCATCCCGGGAGGCCGAGAAGGGTTTCGGCCGGCAGCGGTGTGGGCGCTGCCCCGGAACATCCTCTTCGTACGCAGAGACACCGCTGTGTCCATGGTACGAAGCGACCGTGACAGGCATCAAATGTGGCCCAGCACAGCGACAAACACTGACTTACAAGAAAAAGCGGCCTCTCCCATCAAGCAAAAAGTATCCTGGAAAGGGTGGAAGTCGGAGATTCATTTATGCAGAAGCTGGACGCCGGAGGTGAGATGACGATGCGTAAGAACAGCTCGCACTGACAAAAGGCCTTCAGAGGTGTGAACTATCTTGTCAGCGTTTGTTTGGTTGTCATCCCAGATGAAACACTGCGCTATTCTTGTTCTTAGAGTTCAGTCTAGCAATCCCTAAACACTGAGCTGTAAAGAGAAAGAAAAAGAAATCGATGAAAATTTTAAAAATAGTGTCTGACCAACAACAGCTGTATTTGAGTTACCTCTTGTAGATGCTTTTAAAAAAGAACATGAAATATTATTTCCAGGTTTTTGTCCAGGAGTGTTACCAGGAAATAACACACTGCCAGGGAAACTCCTGGTGTTATGCAGCCATCTTTTTATTAGAGGAGGCATTTTCATCGTTTGTGTCACAGTGGACTGCAATTTTCAGAAAACAGGGCTGTACGGAATAGGTCAAATTCACATGCATTACAGACATTGAAGGATTCTTAAGTTAGTGAAAAAATATTGCATTTCACAATCATTTGTACCCATGTCGATTAATTTGGATAAAGAGATTAACTAAACAGTCATTGAGAGCATAACCTTCTTCACTTAGGTATTGAGACAGATGATTCATATGTATCTGTAGAGGCCACGTTTTATTCCCTTTTATTTTGTGTTGCATTCCACTGTAAGTTATTTGCAGTAAAGAGTCCTGCAATTTTAATATCATACAGATTCTTACAGAAATGTATTTTGTATAATCTTACACTGGCATATATTGATAGTAATGCAATTGAGAGAACGCTATTTATATAGGCAATATATAGATAATAGAATGCAAGTTAAAAAGGTAACAAGACTGTCAGCTTCAAAAATCTAACCTTAGCTTTAGAAAATTAAGCTTTTCTATAGCTTAAGAAGATGCTGACATCAATTTGCATTTTTAACTAAGAATTCTTAAACCTGAGGAATTAAATTCCTAAAAGAAACTGCTTTGACTTTAAGGAGACTGCCAACATAAAGTACTGACAGCTTGAGATGCTTTATGATAATGCTAATTATTTCAGTTGCAAAGTTGTGTGCTTGGTAGAGCTACTTGAAAAAGAAGAGAGGCTGCTCTTCTATGCTGTATTGAACTCTGCTCCATATTACAGAAATGGGGAAGGAAATTCTTCATTTTTGCAGCCTCTTATGGAAACATAGAACTGTCCTTGTTACAGTAGGAAATCTCATCTGTTAGGTAAAGGTCATAGAACAGTGTAGGCAGCCATGTGCTGCAACCTTTGTCATTGACTGTGGGAGCTGGATTTGATTTTTGAGGTATGTTTTGACTGATAGTTCATTTAGGAAACACAGCTGATTCTCCTTCCAGCACACAGGAGAAACCCTTGAATCCTCATCTCATGGTGTTGAGCCCACAAAACTGCATCCCTTTTGGGGGACAGGTTTTGATTTTGAATTTGAGAATTATTATTGATTGGGGTTGATGCCGGGGTTGTGGCTTCATTCACAGCAGCCTCTTTTGCTCAGGAACACCTCATCAAACATCTCTTGAAACCCTCCTGCCTTGGGCAGTGTTATATCCTGCCACACACCTATAGGCCAGGGAAGATGCGATGGGCGCAGCACTCATAGAGTGAGAGCTGATGGAAAAGATCTCTTCATCCTGAGTTCAGTGACTTCTTTCCTCTTGTTTACATTAGAATCCTGCTGCAATTATGCATTTCCCAAGTGTGTTCACAGTTACTTCCTTGATGGGAATGACTGTCTTGTTCTCTTACTGTGATTGCCCTTTAGGGGAAGAAACATGCAGGCAATTAATGGGTGGTTATTCAGCTCAAAGCTGGCACCTGCCACTGCACGATGGCTTTGACAACTTACACCCTTCCCACACCAGGCAGCAGCTCTGCCAAAAGCTGGGGTCTGACCACATGTGGCAGCAGATGTTGCCTGTAAGGGTGTTGGGCACCTGGGTGCGTTACTACCAAGCCCACAGTGTTCTGCAAAGGCATTGGCTGGTGAAGAGGTGCAGAGGGTCCATCCATCCTCGGCTCATTTCAGGTCTTGAGAAGCTTTGGAAAACACCCTCACCTCTGTTTTTTTTAATCACTGTGTTGGCAGAAAACATTCCTAGGACCTTCTTCAAAGATACAGGATTTGAAAACTACTATGCTGATCTGCTTAAGATGCCAGCAAAGTTACTTGTGTTTGAGGGTGGTAGCTAGATTTCAGGAGGGCTAGAACAGAGACTCTCAAGGGTGGATTTTTCTAGAACAAAAATTTAACAAGTGAAGCATTAGTTGAAGAAAAGAATACTTAGCTTACTCTTGTACCAAATAAAATAATAAATTTGGAAGCTACATATGAAGACTGGAAAGTTAATAGGCCACACTTTATGCAGCTCTGGGACAGAGACCGAGAGGCAGGGGCAGAAAGGCAGTTCAAGGTGATTAATGCAAAAAGGGGGTTAGATGAATGAATAGACTACAGCTCCATATATGCATAGTAAATAAGTAATACTTAGATACTTTCCTTTATTCCCTTTCACGCAGAAGTTGCATTCAGCTGTAATTAATTTTTAAGTATCTTTAAGTATCTTACTGATTTTTATAGCAAGACTATGTAAGGGTCCCTGAATGGAGACCTGCAGAAATGTGCATGCACTTCCTCTGGTAAATGCTTTCACAAATTTCCATAGATGTATTCCCATCAGGTGGTGGTAAAGAGCTCAAATCTGCAGCCAACAGCAGTAGACCATGTTCTGAGCACCAGGTTACAGCCTTCAAAGAGATCTCAGCTTCCAAAGGAGAAATTCTCAGACAAAGTTTGTTTTGAATGTATTATCTGCCTGACTCTCTATGTAGAGGAACTAGAGTTGATTTGTTTATTTTTTCTCAGCCCTTGGGATCTAAGCCTACATGATTGTTTCTGTTTTTTTTTTTTGTTTGTTTTTTTTTTTTTTTTTTTTTTTTTTTTTTGTGGTACAGGGAATGGGTATAGTTCTGCTCTGGTTAAAGCTACTGTTTGTCCTTAGAAAGAGATTTCAGATGAATCAAAGAGTAATAAACACTACAATGTGAATGTATCAGTGCCAAAGTAAGCTTACTTAATGTTTCTTCAGCCTAAGCCACATGTGTAACCCAAACCTTTCCTCTTCTTATTTTGACTTAACTTATGATACCTTTAGGGATAATTAGAGAAACATTTTTATTTCTTTAACTGGTGGTGAAGTATTAACTAATTCCTTTGTATTTTTATTTATCTTAGCTAATTCTGAAAATCAATGAGAACAACTCACTTGGCATGGACATGGCAAAACTATTGTTTTTTGAAAGGGAACCAGGCTGCCTCAGGTGTGTTGGTTATTCTAAGAATGGAAGCAACACAGCAACGCAGTAAATTTTTTATCTGTGCCCTAAATTCACAAGGCTAACAGATGCAGCTGAGGTACTGTTTATGGATGGCAAGGCTGCCAGAAGTACAAATAATAAAGCGACAAAGCAGTAGAGAAGAAATGATAGTATGGGTAAATGGAAATATATCAGAAACTTTCCTATTTAGTAAGTACTTTAGCACAGAGGAGTTCAGCTAAGTGTATTTTATCAGACAGGCACCATACAGAAAGGCAACCAGGAAAGGAAACTTTAAAAAAAATGGGCAAGCCATAAAATGAGGTTCTATAGAATTATGGCTGTGTTTTTGTAGACGTTTCTGCTTGAGAAAAAAACCCCAAAGCAGTAAGAACTTGAAAATTTTTGTTTTTATTGTTTGAAATCCTGTGCATTGGTCACTAGGAAAGAGTTACGGTAAGCCTGAACTTTTCACATCTCATTCACAAGTGATGGGACAGGATAGAAAGCTAAAGTTTCAGTTGTGGCTTGGTTCTACTCTATTGTGTTTTATTATAATTACCCTGGTTTGGGAGTGAAATTACTGATGAAGTGGTGCATGATTTCCATGTCAACATAAAACCTCTGCAAACAAGGATTTGGTTGCTTAAATACACACATCACAGCATACTATCCTATCATTTACATCTGACAAGACATATCCAGTATTTTGGTTGGCCATCAAATAAAAAGGAATAGCCAAGTTTCCAATAACTTCACTTTCCAAAGTTTAAATGAGACTTCAAAAGCTGTAGAAATGCAATACAGGATTAAGAAGTCCTATACATACAATATCAAATCTTTCAAAAAGGAAGAACTGTGAGTGTAATTGCTTATTATACTGACTGACATAGTTTCTGGAAATTTCTTGGGATTTGGTATGAAGACTTTAAAAATCTTTTCCATCTGTTCTTCCTCTGGGTTATTTTAGAGTGAATTTAGAGATCTACATCCACAATATATCATGGCCACAATACGTAGTTAATATTTGGAACAGACATTTCTACTATAAAGCTATGTTTAAAGTCATGGGAACATTGATTTCCCTAATTAGGCATCCAAAATAATGCTAGGATTGAGAGTGACTGAAGAATCAGATGGAAAATTGTGTCTAAATAACAGTCAGAGGAAAGAAACATTCACTTGGTCAATAGTTACAGAAGGCTGAACACTGTCTTCCTTTTCAGTGCAAATCTCAAGCCTGGGAAAGGACTGAGTTTTTCTTCACAGATACATACTTGAGCAAAACAGGATCCCATCCGTGGAAACACCCATCCTGCGAAAACTGATCATCTATCCCGCAAAAATTAGGAGGCTGCACATCCTGTGGTAAGAACAGGATAGTTATTACAGGTTAGTTATTAGCTAGCCAAGACGCTGACACTGTGCAAAACACTCTCAGTACAGTAAGTGAGATTAGTTAAGTATGGCTGTGGATTAGTTAAGTACATGTTTCCTTCATGCTGTCTTGATTACCCAAGAGATCAGGGACACCAGACCTTCAGCTTCTTTTCAGGGTAGAAGTGTGATAGAGGTGTGGTGTCAAGAGACTACCTCCATACCCTTAAGAAATATCTGGAGTAGAAGTGGCAGGTTGGCCAAATCTTCCTTAGTTCATGGAGAATGAACTTTGCTCCACCTGTCTGGAGGAAGTCTACAAGCAAAGTAACAAAAAATATGATCACAAGGTGGTGGGGTCTTGAAAAAAACCCAACACATTCTGGTCTACCATGGTTTGTTTTTACAAGGATGGGTATACAAGGAAAGAATTGTATTCCCTGGCTCCCTGCTTTTAGGCCCAGGACTATCATCTTCAAGCTATGGTGTGTAGCTGCTCAATTCCACGACAAACTTGCTCAGCCTCAGCTTCTTCTTGTCCTCCATCATCTCCAAATATACTGTTGAAATAAATTGTTTTTTTCTCCTTTCAGACACCAGATGCAGATCCAGGCATGCAGCCAACTTCATGTATTCTTGAACAGAAATAATAAGATAGACTTTCTGGGAAGAGTAAGTGCTGAGTCCAAAAGGCAGATATGCTTTCAGCTCCATTTATGTTGTACTTACACAAGCCTCAGAACACACTACAAAACTTTAAACAAAAATAAAATTGGAAAGTAAGATTAAGCCAAACTGCAGGTTGTTGGACTAGCAGCACAGAGAAGCAAATGGTTATCAATACACTAGTTGCCAAATAAATGTCAGTAGCCATCATCTTTAGCCAGTCACGTTTACCACAATATTAAGAGCATCATCGTGCAGGGTGGAGGGTAATATGCCCAGGAGGAGCACCCAGGCTCAGCAAAAGGCCCCTGGGCTACTGAGTTCACTCCACCCCATTGCACTGTGAATAAATATCAGACATGGAGGGAAGAGAATGAAGAGCTTTATTTGCTCATGTGTGGGCTGTGAGGAAAAGCAGACGTCTCTCTCTGTAAGAGAAACCTCATGGGACAGATGAGAACTAGACGCTGCTGTTACAAGTCTCTCTGAAGAAATGAAGTGCTCAGAGTGTTGTTAATAAATTCCTGTTAGTTTGAACTGCTTCTTGCTGAAACTGATGGTGATAAAACTGCCTTTACTGAAGAATGTAGCAATCAAAATAAGGCCTTTCATCTTTTTGTGCCAGCCTGAAACTTGCAAGTGGAATTTCCTAATGCATTTTCCAACGATCATTTATTTGTCCTTCTGTCGCATGCATCAGGATGTTTGGTAGAATTTAGGGACATGGAGATATCTGTGGGCACTGAAGGGGCTGAAACAGATGCTTCTTGATATGGGTGTGATTGCTAAAAGAGAAATGTCTACAACAGAAGGCAGGAAAACAAATTTTGTCTCCGAAAGTCCTTAGCACTGTCAGTTCTCAATTTTGTCTGTTGCCAAAGCTGGAGTTATGCTCCAGTTATTCTCTAAGTCTGGATGAGAGGGAGGATAAACAAAGAACGTGGATCTGCAGATGAGTAAGTTGGTGACCAGGTGGTTGTGGAGTACTGGGTAACAATGGGATAGTAACCATGTCTGCATGGTCAGTGACAGGCTGAGAAAGAAGTGGGTACTGCAGGCATGTGAGAGTCTGGTAGGCACCAAAGCAGTGTTGTTAGCAATAATTATTAGAGAGGTGCAGGGTAGCAAAGTCCCTGTTGCAGTAGAAGAATTTGTTTTGATAATGATTTGAAAGAGCTTTCAGTTCCCTGCATTGCTGACCCCTGTCACTGCACCAAAAGGCTTAGCTCTCAGGTTCTCCTGGCCCACATCTTTGCCAGCGCTTCACTGGGCCTCAGAAGAGAAATACACATGGAGAACCACAAGCAAATATAATTTGTGATATAAGCTGTGGGTCTGCTTAATAGGAAGAGAAATATTGACCAGTTTTGATGCACACAAATTCAAATGATCAGAAGAGCACCCAACAGCAAGCCACAGATACTTGTATCCTTCAGCATTGCTGCGCTCTCTTCTGGAAGTAAATGGAGTATTAGTGAGGCAATTGGCATGGCCACCATAAAAAAAGTGACATTTGGGGATGTCAACTAGGCTGTTCAAAATTTTGCAGCTTGACTTCCACCATAACATGATCTCTATGGTCTCAAATCTATGTCTATGAATCAAAGATTAATACTATCATTGCAATAATACTCAAAAAGCAAGGTGTTTAAGGTTTTTTCTGTTCTGGAAGACACAGACAGCTCACAGATCCACAGACAAAAAAGCACAAACCCATGAGCAGTGCATAGTCCACATTAGATGCCCTCCAAGTGATTAACACTGAATGCAGTACTTGCTTTGAATTTGTGTCATGAGCATCGGGCAAGCATATTTGGCAGGATCTGTTGATGTATTTGAACTTGGATAGAATCTGTCGGTAAATTGAACCTTATCTATCATCCTGAAATTCAACTGTCCTTTACACATCAACATTATTTCAAAGACCCATTTAAGTAACTGAAAACAATGGTTATTCGTGCTGAATGATAACATTAACTGAAGAGACACTTGGCAGACTATTTGCTATTTCTCACTTGCAAAGCTTTGGCTGATATATTGAACTCCAGAGAGAAACTGTATATACAGATCAGTGAGTCTGATGAAGGTCTAGTCTGTCTGGAGTGGTTTTACATTCACAAACATGTTTAAGACACTCCGGGGCTGGCCATCCCCTTTGTGGAGCAGACAGCTATGCTCCATGGCTCTCTATCTCTGGGCAGGTTCTTTAGTCACATAGCAAGAGGACAGAACTGCAAAACAGTTTTGTGCCTCCCCAAGTCCTGAGGTCTTCCAGGTCTGAGGTGTGGCAACTCCTGTAAGAAAGGATTAAGGGGAAGACCAAGGTTTAGGAGTCTAAAAGGATATTGAGAATATTAGCATCTATATTTCAGCAGTCAAGGTCTGTAGTGCCTGTTGTCCTTGACTGAGGACAATATTTTATTATGGGTTTCAGAGGCCCTCCAGTGATTTATTGAAGCAAGCCTATGACTAGTTTTAGTCTCAGTGAGTTTATTTTGACCCTTAAGGCCCAATTTGAGAATGTCTATTCCTAAGAAACTCGATCGAAGAGTGCATATGATCAATACTGAGGAATTAATTTCTTCCAAGTCTTTTTATTTTTGTTACATCTGTGGTGCTGAAGAATCTGAATAACTCATTTCTATCAGCCACTTCTGTCTAGGCTTTAGAAACACCCGTATTCAGATCTGTCAGTATTTTCATGACTTATCTGACTTTAGGAAGTTCTTTTGCTACCCATCCATTTGACAGAAGTTGATCATATCTTGTAATTTTTTAATGAGATCTTCTGTGCTGCAGATGTCAAAATAAATTTTGGCAGAAAACACATATGAGAGATCTGAATTCTGATGTGGAGTTTCAGTTTTGTCACTAAATCCTGCCCAAGTGCTGAAGCTTTTAAGCCAGTTCTCCAGATGTTGCTTTCTATGCCCTTCCAGGCCAGGGAGGCTGAAATTGTCCATTGTCTCTACAGTTTGTTTGCTTTCTTGAATGTCTTGCATCTTTTTGGTTTGGGTAAGGAAACTGAGTTTTCCTCTTTGCTCAAGAAACCCTTGGGGCAAGTCCTGCTGTCACACCTAAAGTTTGTTGGAACACATTTGAGATTTGTCCTAGCTAAAAGGACTTAATCAGTTCTGTATATGAAAATATTTAAAATGCAAATTTATTCTTTGTCTTTAAAAGTGTATGTTATAGAACCTCAAATCCATTCATTTAGAAAAATGTAATGCACAAATTTATGTAAATATGTGATAAAGTCAGGGACTATAAACATGGGAAATGTTACACTGAGAGCAACAGGATATTACCTCTTGGGTTTTGAATAAGGGTTTTGGGGTTTTGTATCTGGACAATATGCTTATAACTTCCATGAAGTGTAGTTAACCAGACACTTCATGTATAATCTTTAACCCTTTCAAGATTAACTATGCTTTATCCCATCATTTGCTATGGAGGAAACCAGAACAAAATATCACAATGTGGACATAGGGTCTTGTTACAACGATTAGGCATAAAATAAATCTATTTGTTTTTCAGTGGTCAAAGTGGGGTTGGAAACTTTATATTGGTTGTGGCCAAAAAATATTTCTGAAAGGACTTTTGGTCACAAAGGGAGACTATGTACTCACATGGTTGGTATGGCCTGTGTATGCAGCACAGAGGGCAATAGAAGCTTTCCCTTTGCTCATTACGAAGTCTCATGCATAAAACACATTAATATTTTTCAGTTTCATAAAAGTTAAAAATTAAATGTAACTGAGAATGTTGAAGCCATTTTTCTTGTTAAATAGAATATAATGATTTTTTAATACCTTTTTTCTACAAAAAATATACACCAGAAACGAAATACAATGTTACGGGACTAAAATAAATGGATTTTTTAACACTGAAAAACAGTAAGAATTATTCAGATATTATATTAAGTCTTGCACAGTGGAAATTTTAATATGATTAGATGCAGAAATAAGAAGAGTGTTAAATGGGTTCACAGATGATACCTGTGCAATTGACCCATTAAAATAAATGCCATGCTTGATAGACAGCAGCAGCCCAGGCAGCTGCTCCCATAGTGAGACATAAATCAGTACACCAGACAATTGCTGGGGAATTTTCTGAAATGACTCACTGGAAGAGCAGGGTGTTGAAGGATGAGGTCGGAAGACAGACAGCAGAGTCATCACTAAATTTGAAGCAAAAGGCAGATAAAATCCGTGAAATTGCTGGTCTTCAAAAATAATTGTAAACCCAGACTATTGAATAATTTGTTTTAATTAGAATAAGCAGCTCCATTTTCCCTGGAGTCAGCAACATGAATTGTCAGGCCAGGATTTTAGACCATATTCTGGCATGAACTGAAGGGAGACTTGAAACTCACTTAAGTGAAATTAAAATCCTAAAAAAAAGAAAACATTAACTTAGCTGATTAGTTATAATTATTTTCTTTTAAAGATATGTATTAGGTATCTTTATGAGCTACATTCTATGAACTGGCTATTGGGTTTTGACATCTTTGATCAGCCTTTGCTAAGGAAGTGATGGCTCAGACAGATTCCATGAAATTAGATTTCAAAGCCAGTGGTCTAACAAAACTGCTTTTCTAACAAAATATTTTAAAAGGGTGCTTAGGAACTTGCTTGGATAGTCTTGTAATTAGTGGCATGATATATGGTGTTTATTTCATGCACTTAACTTGCCATGTTTTCTTTTCTTCCAGAAGGCACTTTTATTCAAAATGTTCTCATAATAACAAAACCCCCGTCATTTGAAAAAATACGTACTCTCACTGCAAGGCATCAGGGATAACAAGGAAGAGGTTCAAATTTGAAGCATACTACCACTGTTAGGAAAGGAACTAACAATGAAGAAGTTGAAAGAACAGACAAATTTAGAGGATTCATATCGTGTAACCACCAGAAGTTGGAAGACCAAACAGCACAATGTATCGATGGACATGGATTTGATTTCTTTATGATCATTACAATATCTTTATGATCATTACAATATCAAGTTCTTGGTGCAGAAAATTGAGAGAAAATATATTCCTCTGTGTTGCTGAGATGTATCAACTGAGTGTGCAAGGCTTACCTAGCCTGCCCTGAACATGCCAGGCAGTATTGCTATGCTAGCAGCGGGAAATGAGAAGAATTGGCACAGGAGAGGGCAGTGATTTCCTTTCCTTGGTGCTCAGGTAGAGCTGGAGGAGCAGGTGATGCTGACCCAAGCCTTGCCCATGAAGACACAGAACTGTCTCAATGGCAAGCAACATAAACCACGGAAAGGGGCACAAGAAGCAAAACACAAGCTCTTTCAAAACCAGCAGAGAAGCATCAATGAATGTCCCAAGAATAATGCCTTGTTGCACGTATTTACCTCCAATAAAGGTCTTGGTGACAGCTGACCTACCCAGAGACTGCTCTCCAGAAAAATGCATCCTGCCCCATATGTCATCCCACACAGAAGACTGGTTGTGGAGGACATACGGCTGTAAAATTTTTTTTCAAGGTTCCCCACTGGTTGTGCTTTTTCACCATGAAATCCCATTTCCTGTGCTGCACATCTTTGCAGCTGTCTGGCTTGCTTGCTCTGCTCTTCTCTAGTCATTTCCTCTAGCCATTATGGCTGGGGTGGACCTTGTAGCAGTCCATGTCAGTCAGTGATTTCCTTAAAGAGGATGCAGTGGCATGTGGGATCCACACAGACTCCTTGCCACATAAAAAAGGCTTCCTAAAAGGAGTCCTTTCCTTTCTTAAAAAATTCTCTTTGCCCAATGTTTTGATAATCTATGTTTTTAGCCTCTAGTTAGGGTGGCCATTCACTCCAGGCATGTTGGGCAGAGTGGACTTGCCTATGGTTTTCCCTACAGAGTAATAAACACACGAGTTTCCCGACCTTTCGGAGCCCAATGATTTTCTAGTGAAACATCCCAAAATACAGTAACTAGGGACATGAATCAGGTCTATGTAGGGTCGCCCACTAGTCCATGTATTTCAGCTCTCCAGACATTTCTCTGTGAGACATCCAGGGCTTGGATGGAGACAGCAGCCAGACACCCTGGGCCCTCAACAGGGGAGCTGCCTTTGCCCCAACCCATCAGCCAGACCTCTGCAAGGCAAAGGGTGATTGCTTAAGCTGGAAGTTCTGAGAATTACATGCTGATGCTGGATGCAAAGAGTTTAAAAATACAGAATTTTATATTTACTTTTGCAAAATTTACAGTGGCCATCACCAACCTAAATTTCAGGTCGTAGAAGTAACATCTCATGGCACTGCAGGTTAACAGAACAGGAATTTCACCTTTTATAATAGTAGGGGAAATTTTCAAAGAACACTTACTCATGTTATCTGAAGTCCTGCTGGATTTTTGTCTGCTGTTTCTAGGAACCATATGATAACCAACCACAGACTTTCACAAGTTGTCTTTCTTTAATGAATATTATCATGGCGCATTCAGTGGATATTTTCACTGTATGAACTTGCACTGTGCTTTGCAATTCTCCTCAAAATCTCAGGGCTGCTTTTAAGCATACTCATAGGTTATGAAAGAATGTTTTCCTAGTCCCCTGTTCTCTCATTTTGGCCCTGATGTCCCTGCATGGCACTCCTAGATACACATCTGCAAACACACACAAAAACATATATGCTCATATTTATGTATGTATGCATGTCTGTATGCAGACACACACATTAACTTGTTTCTCAAGAAAATAAAACATATCAGAGATCCTTCATCTCACTCTGCTAAACATGCAGTCACTGAAAATGGCCACATAGATCACTGTATTGGGACTAAAAGGTAAAACCATTCCTTTTGCACAGCAGAATGAAAAGTAAAACTTTCAACCTTAAATCTAAACCTTTGGGTTACAATCTTTAGTCATAAATGCAGACACCCTAATGGTTACTATGATTTTCCTTTTGGCAGGTGGGGGAGGGGTGCATGTATTTAGAGAATTTCAAGGCTAATCTTAGAAATACTTATTGTCTTAGTGACCAGTGTGGCTGCTTTTTTGCTGTGTTTTTTGTTTTTGTAGAAGTTAAAAATAATTTAATTGGTTTGTGTTAGCAAGAAATGCTTGGGTTTTCTTCTGTGCTGCCATGTGGCATAGTCTGGGATGTGGGTTTTTAATGGCCTGAGTAGTTTGTGCTTTGTCCCCACAGTATCATCAACACCACATGCTCCAATGTACCCTCATGTTTGTACAAGGAAATGAAACCTTCAGGCCCTGCAGCCTTTCTTTTAATAACTGTTCCACCTGCCAGACCTGAGTCAAAGTTAGACTATACAGCTTTCTAGTGTTGTATAGTGCTTGGGCAGAAAGTAGAGTTTAAAAACAACTGGGGTTGGTCACCCAAATGCATTGGGTACTTGCCATAACCCTTTTTTATTTTGCTTTTTTGTTAATATTTCAAAACTCCTCACACTGAACCTCAGAGATACTACCTTGACATGTTTAAAAAAAAATTAAAAGACATTTGGACATGGAGCAAGGCTCCCAATGTCTCAGTTTAAGCTGGTTTATGGACAAAAGGAACTGTGCAACCTTGGTGCTGAGTTAAAATTCACTGCAAGTAATGATCCTGAGAAACTGAACTGCAGTTGCTTGCTTACTCTGTCATCTGGAAAACTTTTCAAACTTATTGAGGTAGCAGTTGAAATTATATGCTTGATTCTACAGGTGCCTAAATGAGCCAGCCTCTTGGACCTGGGAAGGATGGGGAGAAAAGAGGAAAGATCACTCACCCAGTAGTCATAAATTGCCTGGCATTTTTTTCTGTTTAGTGTGAATCATCCTGTAGTATTACGTCAGAGTCTAAAGGATAAGGCTGGTTGTGTCTTATCCCAGAATATGTGAAGACCATTATGCTATGCCAGTGGTTCATGTTTCTTTTGATCAAGCCAGACGGTGCTTCATGTTTTAGTCTGTAAAATTCTGGCTTCCAGACTTGCTCAAGGAGTAGATTTCAGTTCAGGAAGGAAAGTGGGCAGTGTGACAGAGACAGTTGCATTACTCAGCTCACTAGTGTGTCAGTCTGTTGTGTCAGAGCACTGTAGAAAAGTTATCTCTTGCAGATAATGATATATTGAAAAAAACTCATCTCTTCAGCTGTATTGTCTTTATATATTATAGACAATTTAGGTCCATGGAGTTTCTGAGCAGGAATGGTTTATGAAGATGAGACTAATTTTCTGCTTTTAGTTGCTGAACCTTCCTTCCCCTCTAGCTCATAGTAAAAGACTGCCTTTGCACAAAAGGGTTTGCTGCTGTCTGGCACTTTTAAAAGAGCCTGTGACTTAAGCAGTTAAAATTTTGTGTCAAGATTCATGCACTTACAGGCTTCCATTACACTCCAAATGAAAAGGTACCAAGGCTTTTTTTATGGTTGATCCAAGTGTGCTAAGTTTACTTGCTCTTATTTCAAATTCCTTTCATGTTTTTCAATTACAACTGGAAGAGCTCTAGTCACGTCTTTTCAAGGGGTATTTTAAATCATATTCCACTGATTTTATTTGATCATTTAATAAATATTACTAATTTGAGAAATATTATTTCATATGTATCATTTAATAAATAAAAATAAATATTTTATTTGTGTGTGGATTGGTGAATGATTTAAAATGTTTCTTTGCCATGAGGTTGTCCATTGATAAAAACTTAATTATCCCCATAAAATATCTCAATTCATTACTCCTAAAATGAAAATGGAAATTATATCAAATGAATACTATTAAAAGTAACCCAATCTCTATCTCCTTTGAATGTAGTTAAGCACAGATTTGTGTGTAAATGCTCAGGAGTGCAAGAAAGATTTTGCTTTCCTCTTTGTGCATTGCTCTCTCCTGTTCCCAGTGAGGCAGCACAGCCATGGAGCTCCACTAGTATCCCATGGCCAGACCATTTCTGTTAGGAAATAAATCATAGAATCATTAAGGTTGGAAAAGACCTTCAAGACAGAGTCCAACCTTTGACTGAACACCACCATGCCAACTAAACCACAGCCCTAAGTGCCATGTCCGGTCATTTCTTGAACACTTCTAAGGGTGGTGACTCCACTATCTCCCTGAGTAGCCTGTTCCAATGCTTGACCACCCTTTCTGTGAAGAAATTCCTCCTAATGTCCAACCTGAACTTGCCCTGATGCTGTTTGAGACTGTCCCTTTGTTCTGTCACTGGTTTCCTGGGGGAAGAGGCTGATCCTCATTGTGCTACCACCTCCTTTCAGGTAGTTGTAGAGTAAAAAGGTCTCCCCCAAGCCTCCTCTTCTCCTGATATGATTTACTCTTTAGACCCTTCTCAAACCTTGTCATCCTTCCCTGGACATGCTCCAGCATCTCAATGTCTTTCCTGTAGTGAGTGACCCAGAACAGAACACAGGATTTGAGGCACAGCCTCACCAATCTCAAGTACAGTGGTACAATCACTGCCCTTGTCCCACTGGCCACACTATTTTTTATACAAGCCAGGATGTCACTGGCCTTTTTGACCAGCTGGGAACATGCTGGCTTATGTTCAGTCATTGACTAGTAACCTCAGATTATTTTCTGCTGGACCCCTTTTCCAGTCAGTGGATGTGGATATTTAACAAACTCTTCCATTAACTTCCTGTGATTTCCCTGCAACATGTTGTACTCTACCCAACACCTTAAAAGCTCGTCTAAAAACGATTTCAATTAAAGCACATATTTCTTCTAAGTCAGTCATTCACTACTATCTGTGCTGAGTTTCCTCTGTGCCTACCCTAAGTTTTGCTTTGGGTTTTTTTGGGGGTATGTATAGAGTAACTGCAAACAAACACAGGGTTGGCAAGGTACAGAAGAGCTAAAGGAAACATTACTGTACCGTGATAAGACATGAACCATGGGTCTGACTCAGGGACCAAACTTATGAGTGAATGTTAGAATGTGGCTAGGAACTGGAGTACAAAAGCCACCATAACCAGCCAGTTAATGCCACTGGATGATGAAAACGATGTTAATTACATGCTTGTATTTGCCTTTACAGCCATAGGAAATTTGTGGTAAAGTACAAACTGAAAAGCCAGCACAAAAACACCATCAGTATCTCCAAATGTGTGCTATATTTTTACAAGAGCATAAATAAGTAATTTTAAAAAACTCTTTACCTTAATCTACTTTGCTCTTCTAAAGAATAGGAAGCCCAAAAGCTGAGGCTGTTAAGTCTGTGAGCAGCCCTTAACATGCAATCCATGATGTCTTGTCCAAAGAGGCCATGGGGAACTGCTGTAAGAGCTGCTAATAGGGACCAAATGGTCCCTGAAAGTGCACCCCGGGGCACCTTCTACAAGCTGTGCTGAGACCTGAGGAGCATCAGTATCAGCAGCATGTCCTGGGGGCAGCCCTGGAAGCAGGAGCTCCCCTGCTCAGCCCTTCAAGGCAGAGTGCTAAGGCATGTCAGTCTTTTTATATTGTCCTGAAACCTTGACGAATCCTCCAAAGTTTCTGAAGTCAGATCATTTTGCAGGATTAGACAGCAAGAGGTAGGGCTACACACTGCTTCTTGAATTCTTTATAACCTTCCAGCTATGTTCTTCAGCTACATAATGGTTTCTAGGGGAAAAAAACAGAAGAGAATGTGTAGATTTTGGTACACATCCTGGGCTTTTTCTGAGGCTTATTTTAGAGGTAGTCTTTGGCCATTTGCCTAGAGGCCAGTCCTTTTCAGTAAATCAGCAAAGGCTTGGGGCATGTTTATAACTTTTCTAGAGATCCCCAACTTGATGTGAGCTCTGCTGTTTCAGACGTCCCTTGGGAGGGCCATGCAGCCAGAGTGGGAGGTGGTGAAGGTTGTACAGTACTTGCTCTACTCCCTGTCAGCTGTGTCTTTGCGGATCCAAAGGAGCTGTCGCGGTGATCAGGAAAACTCCCTAAAATACCTGTGGTTTTTGCAGACAGACTGTTACCTTTAGAGCAGGCTGGGATCCTTCCCATAACATATTAGGATGCTTTTATAGGACCTATCTCCCTTCAGCTCTCTGGGCTGGAAGTTGTTTTGTTACTCTGAGTTTGAAGCTTGGGGTGTGAAGACTGCGACCAGCGGCCCAAGGGATTCCCTGGGCTGCAGCCACAACAGCAACCATTTGTTTTCTTTTGACAGCCTGTGGAGGCCCTGAAGGCAGCTCAAATCCACCAGTTGAGTACAAGCTACAAACCACAACCCCTCTCCACTGTTTTAGAGCATATACCTGACAGGAATACAAGCCCTGGAGGCCCTAGCTGTGCTTTTCCAACTGTTCTCCAACATTTCACATTTATTTACCCAGGATTTCTCCCAAAGGAGTTTGCTTGTATTTCGGCATCCTTAGAGCTCCAGCTGCTGACTTCCCCTCTGGGGACACTTAAAGGGCGAGGTTTTCAGAGGAATGGGAGGTCTTTTGTACTTCTTTAAAGTAACTTGGGTGCCATAAGAGGTCTGCAGAAAATATGTTGTCCCTCTCTACAACTGTCAAGAAAGTGTGCATGAACCAGGTTAGGAAATCACAGAAATGATGTTTCATCCCTAAAGCTGTCTATGAGGTTACTGTTTTCATGTCCAAGAGCATTTCCCAAAAACTATGGCTAGAAGCAATTTTAGATAAAATTGAGGTGGAAGAAGGACATTTCTTCACTTTGTTCCATGTAAAATATTAGGCCCCAAGGATCTGTTCTGTCATCCCACTATGTTCAGAGGAAGACTGATCAGGTTGCTAACACAGAGTTCATCACCACACTAGTGCCAAAAACTTTTCCAAAACATGCAGGAAAAGTCTTGAAGCTTCTAGAAGAAGCAGATAACTATTATGGAGGTATGTTCTCAGAGTGATATTGGATAGATGCTGTAAAGAAAGAAAACCCTCTTCCCACTCCCCAGTTTTGAGTAGATTCAAACCTTATTGAAGACAAAGAAACAATAACAAAAAAAACCTCCAACCATGTGTCATATATGAAGGTGGCCTGTAAAGCCCCAAACTTATTTATGGATATGGTCAGACATCATGGATCCTGTCACATCTGATGTCTGGCCTCTCAATCTCTGTGAAGATTGGGGGTTTTCCAGAGTCTGCCTGTTAGACAGTAATCTCCAAATTTAGCAGTCCAAAACCTGGCTCAGCAGCTGTTTGCCTGCTCTACTTAGCCTAAACAGCCAGGCTGGAAAGATAGTTATTATTGCCCTGTGGTGTCTAGTAGGATCTTTTCAATCTGGTCTATGATAAATTTACACAGAGGACCTTCACTGTGGTGCACATCAACTTTTACTCTCAAACTCTCAAAAACTACTGAAGAGATCTAAACAGACCCGAACATCTTAAATAAAATGTGGCTGTCCCCCACTCAATCTGCTGCTGCATGTTATAGTTAAACCCTACCAAGGTCAGCAGAACATAGATCCTGCAGGGGTGTGACCTAGACCTCAGTGAGGGGTTAAGCATGCCAATTTCAGCAGGAAAAGAGAAAAAAGACGGTTGCTTATTGCCTGGGGCTTTGTTATAAACAGGTACGTCTGAAAACCATTTTCTAGCAGTGCACAGCTACAAACACAGTATTATTTCTAGAAACCACCCATGACCCCAGTGTTGAAAGATGCAGAGAGGCCTCAGCATTAGGAACATCAAGTTCTTTTGTTCCAGACTGCGGTTTCCTTACACCTTTCCATTTTGGCATAAGTTTGCAAAGCCACTCTCCATTTTCAATATTTAAAGGTTAGCTGACGCACCAAGCATATTCTTGGGAAATGGTGTAGCTGCAGTTCCAATAGGCATAGCAGAAAGTGGGAAAAGTAACGTGGCTCTGTATCTCAAACAAATGGGGCGACAAGCTGCATGAGCCAGGAAATACATTTTTGCCTTGCCTAGGGAATGTCTTACTTTCTGCTTCAAACTATAAAGATGATGGCTAAAATTAGATGATTCATGTTGATTCACTACAGGTTTAAAAACAAAAAGTCTCTCTGACCAAATTTTTCAGTGGGCAGGAGAGCCTTTTTTGTTAGAAACAAAAAAAAAAAATCCAAAAGGCAAAAAGCACAACACACATACACATTCACACATGCTTAAAAGTTACTGTTTTTTACCCTGGAAAATGTGGTTTCTGTAATTGAGGGCTGTAAAAAAGAAAAAAACCTTTTAAAGCATCCCACTCGATTAGTCATTCCAGGGTGGGTCAGTCTTATCATATCACGTGATGTCCAGTAATGGTGATGCAATAAAACAGATGCTGTCCGAATTTCGTGCCACCAGTCAGCAGCAAAACTATGCAAATCAAACCACTGTCCTTTTCTAGAAATTCCAAAACATCCCATCTCTTCCAGGCCCTGTGTTTAGTAACCTCTGCCTTCCCAGACAAACTAAATACATGACCATTTCCTCTTCGGCAGCACATGACAAGAATGATTTCCAGACTACTGGGAATACAACTCGATGGAAATTCTCCTTGTGTACAGAGGGGTACTGTACCTTCTTGGAAAAAAAGTGGGAAAAAATAATATTTCCATAAATTGGTTACAGTCTGGTATTCTGTATACTTTTATACTACATATATATATATTTATATTTGTACTTATATTGTCTGGCAAGAAGTACTGCACATAAAATCTCATCCTGAGACAGGATCAACCCACTTAGTTCTTTCAAGGCACTCTATTGCCCCTGAAAATTTTTACCCAACATAAAAAGATGATGACAAAGTGGTGCCAATTCTGTTTCTATTTTGTATTTTTCTCATGTAACTGATACGTGGATACAGAGAAAGGAAAGGTAATGTGCTGTACAGTCAAAATTAATGGTTAATTTAGTTAAACAAATTTCTTTTAAGTAGAGGATGTGACTTTGAGTGACTAGTCATAATCAACTTCTATCCAAAAAATGAGGGAAAGCCCAATAAAAGGGCTACACACAAGATTTTATTGCCATAAAAATAGATAGTGTTAGGAACAGAGAAGTACAAGGGTGCAATCAGAGTGACTAGCAGCAAGCACAGCAGTGCCTGTAAATTAGATTGTCTGAATAAATTATAAGGTATGAGTTTTACATTGAATTTGGTTTTACTATAAAAAATGGTGATATTTCTACTAGAACATGAAGCCTGGAAGTTATTTATGGCTGAAATTTTCTTCATTCTGCAGGCGAAAGCAACAAATATACAGCAACACTGTCATCCATCTTGAAACACTTCCTTGAGATACATGTCCTGCCAAGACCTGGATGAGTTTTCTACCTTAAAAGTAAAGCTCTCTAAAAACCTCCGATGCTACTTTGGGTATATACGTAAACCCTAATGGGATTTCCCCAGAGGGAAAATACACACCATTTCCAATTACCCTTCTAAAATTTGTAGACATGACTTTTATAGATAAAGAAGAGGTACCAGAGACTAATTTGATTGTGTAATAAATTCCTGAAGAATGAAAAGTAGAGTTTTCAAAACATGAACCCAGCTGCAGTGAAAAGACAGGACTTGATGGCAGCAGCCCCCTGCCAAGGGCAATTGGGCAAGGAACCCATTACCATTGGCTTGCTACTGATCAGAACTGGGCAGGGCATGCAGAGAAGACACAACCAGGGTCAATGGGTGCCTTCCTAAATTAAGCTCCAGAAGGATATGTTGCTATTGGCACCAGGAGTTTGCTCAGCCACTGTGGTATGTGTACATCAGAGAAGCTGACTTAGCTGAATGCACAGCTGTGGCAGAACTGAATTGTCCCAGGACTTGCCCTCTGTGCTTGAGTATCTCCATGTTCTTTTTGCAAGGGTGGACCTGTGAGGCCGAGGCATCAGAAGCTTGTTGTGAGACAGAAGTGTCCACTCCAGTATCCAATGAAGCCAGCATGTTGCTTGTGGGAAACAATTCAGGATTACAAGCCATTTTGAGAGGTCTCCAAGTGCTGGCCCAGGAATGGGGCTTGGGACTTACCCTGGAAAAGGCCTGGGGTAAGGTTCAGCAGCGGCTGATGAAATTGAGACCGAGGAAATAAAGTGTTTGGCCTTAGTAAGTGGAATAGAGATAACTCTGGCAGGTTTTTAATGGAGTTATGGTTGAAGAAGCCTGATTTGCAACAGAGTGGCAATAAAGTGAGTTTAAGGACTAAGGGCTGATGAAGGAAACCGTAACAAAGCCATTGCTTTTCACAGGATAACACCTTTTTTTAGCACTGAAGTTTTCCCGGACTGAATATTTAAAAAGCTTCAGCAAGGCTTGACAAACACCCACAATGCCACCAGTTGTACCCTGCCATTGGGTTTCACACTCAATCCCTTCTCCACCAGCACTAAAATGATGTGTGAAGGCTGAGTCTGATCTAGTTACAACCTTGAGGTGTTTAGGGAGTCATATATAGACTGGATAGCCAGGAAGGAGTTGCCAATATTGGGTCTTCTTGGCCAATAGCTCAACCCAAAAAAATATCCTTCTGTGTCTGCAACCATTTGGTCCCAGATCTTGCATACAACAGACTCCCCATCTCCTGTGTGATGCATGATGCTCTAGCATGGCAACTTGGAGCAACAGTGCAGAAACCAGCAGTTTCCTGAGCTGGAATGGAGGAATGCAAATGGTGTTTGGAAGTGGAAGAGCAGGAGACCTGTCAAATGAAGATGGAAAGAGAATTGAAATAGAAAGACTATTTCCCTCAAAACATGAACTTTGTACCACATATTTCAATTCAACTTATGCAAAAAACTGAAGCAACATTGCAGTCAGAAATGCATGTGCAATCTTTATGCATTCACAGGAATGTGGCAGACTTAAAAGTGCCGTAATATTATAATCTATGGCCTTTACTGGAGACAGCCAAGACATGTAATGCTATGATGTTCAGTTTGGGAAGGGAACACATTTTCTGGTTCTTTTGTACTTTTTCATTTACATTTTGTTTGGGAGAAATAGTACAGTCCCATTTAGCATTTATGCCTTGTGAATTTACTCAAGTAAATTGTATGAAACCAATGCAGACCAAGGGATCACCCATTCTGCTTGGAACAGGAATTAGCATGAGAGTTCTGGAACAAATTGAAGGAGTGTGGCAAACGTACTGTGCTGCAGCAACATTGTTTGTCTTTTTATTAGCGTGCTGTGTATTTGAGCAAGGGCCAATTTACATGCACCCTTAGGTTTTGCTTTCTGACTGGAAAACCCAATACAATGAAGGAATAATCCTGGATAAATTTATTTTAAATGCCATCATGTCAAAATGGTTAAATAACTTACCAGCTTCTGAACTGAACATGTAACAAGTGGGGTCAGCAATGGCAACACTTGTTTTAGTAATTTTCCTGCCTGCAACATTATGGGTGCAAAGAACTTTCTGGAGAATTTGTGGAATCTAGAAACATTCTGTTGGGCAATTTGACAGAAAACAATAGTATTCCACAGAAATAAAATGCTTTTCTAGGTTTAAAAATAGCCAGGATTAAACAGGTGATACTGTACAGATCGGTCACTTGGACAATGTAGTCATAGAATTTATTACTTGTGTTCCGATGTTTCCATTTCCTAATAATTCAAAGTGCTTGCCAAATGTAAGGAAACTTAAATTCCAAAGATGATCTGATGCTGTGTCAAAGAAGAATAAATCATTTTCCAATAGATGATATCCAGGAAATATACCCACCAGAATCTCAATGTGAGGCAATGAAGTCTCTGTAATTGAAAACAGAGGCCAACTTATTTTACACAGCTCTTCAGTGTGATTCAGTTTTCCAACACCCAGTATCTACTTTGACGTAACCATGACTGTTTCATCTTGATTTCTGTATTTGTAGTGTTGGAATATTTACCTTCCTTCATTTCCAGCTCTCAGTTGCACAGCTTGTTAGCGGCTGACACTTGGCAATTTATATGCATGAAGGATGTTAGCTGTGATCTGGTCATGGATTAGATCACCCATCTGTGTCTTCTGTGTGCACAGACTCCCAGAGTCCCTCAGGCAGGAAGGGATTTCTGCTCCAAGAAGGGTCAGGGTTGAGTTCAAATCATGTTGCACAAGCCTGTGTCCTTTTGGGCCTTGAAGTCCTCCAAGGTGATGCCCTCTTCTCAGTAACCTTGTCCTGCACCCCAGGAGGCCACACTGAGGTCCCACACCAAATGACCCTGCCATGTTTGGCCTGAGGAGCCTGGTTGAGCAGTGCTGTACAGTGGAATGCTCAGGCAGCACTAGAACACAAACATTCACAGACTTTCTCTACTTTTGGGTCATACCTTCCCCACGTCTCATGTCACTGTTACTACTTAATGCCCTGGGGAAGGGCATCTCCAGGAGGGCTAGCAGAGACCTATGGATTTTCCCTATTGACCTAAGGAATTATATTTAAGATTGGAAAGGCTCGGAGGAGTGCTAGCACACCACAATCATGACAGTAGCTTAGCACATGTGAACCCTGTGTGTGAGAAGAAAAGATTTCAAGGAGCCAGAAAAAAAGAGAAGTTCCATCATCCATCTGCTAAAAGCGAGTTTTCCTTGTTTTCCACTCTAAGTGCTGTGGACTTGGACAGGCAACAGAGGAAACCTTCCCTTCCCAGAAATTTTAACCAAGCTAAATGTGAATTTCTGTGAGAGAGCTGAAGTGGCTGACAGTGATGGGAAAGATAATCAATGCTAGGGTGAATGCTTTGCTTCACTGACTCAGACATTGCTCAGTTAATGTTACATTCAGTACTTGCAAGATTCCAGCACAACCCTTGTGGCTTTCCCCATTGGTTTTCTTCACTGAATATCCATTCCTGGTAGGGCTGAAGTGAAAACAGGGGAAGAGAGGCATGCATCCTCAGATGCAAGTAATATGGACCCCCACAACTGAGAGGGTTCTTTGATAAAGTACAGCAAAAGATTATAAACTAGGCGTGAATAAGTTCAAGCTGGAAAGTAGGAGCTGTCTAGCCATTAGAGGAAGGGGATCTTGCAACACCCTATTCATAGGAGCAGTGGGAGGTAAAACAACATGATTATTTTTAAGATAGAGCAACACTCTGCTTGTGAAAAGGGAGTGTAGTAATACAATGAACTGGCCTTTGTGTTCCAAGAAATTATAGTGCTCTCTTGATTGGTAGCAAAGGTGAGTTTTGAGAAAGCTGCTTATTCATACATAGAAAAACAAATTAATTTCCCTTTGTTTTGTAGATGGTTATAATGGATTCATGTAATGTGAGTCAGTGAAGAAACACTCGTAGCTTCAAATGTGGAATACTCCCTCAAAACAAGGAATGCAGCTGCTCCATTTTTTTTAATTTGACTTGTGGTTAGTGAAGCCCTGGGAATATTTTCTTTGCCTAATTAAGCATCAGTTATAACCAAATGTTTGATGAGAAATGTCATGTTTCTGGGCTCTTTGTTTTTTACAAAAAGTCCCAGCAACAAAATTTTCAAAAGCACATGTGTTACACTTATCTGCTATTGGGTAAACAATTCTTGGATTTTGGGGTTTGGGATTTCATGACCTGTTTGTGTCACAACAGCTACTAGTGTCCAAGACACGTCATGAGGTTTCAGTTTGGCTCGTATACACATATAAAATCCACAAATGTTAAAAATGTGACTGCCAGAGCACTTACCCATGTCTCTCATACTGCCAGCCCTGGCCCAGAACAAGAAGGACTGCAACAACCTCCCCATATTTCTGTGTGAGTGTTCAACCAAACCTTCTCCATGTCTGGCACACCTTCCCCTGAGGGTGGTCTGCAGCTGCTGGGCTGAAAATTGGTGATATGCTACTTATTTTCAGGGTGCATTTCTGGAAATTCAATTTATTTCCAGTATGAAATACCAGTCAAAATGGTCCTTCTACAGAAGGTCGAACTGGTTGCTGCTCACCACAACTGTTAATTACCTTTCTCTGCTCTTAGTTGTCTGTCAAGAAAATGTAATTTCCCATAGTCATAGATAAAACAGTAAGTGTCATATATCTTAAACATAACACTCATAAAGAAGCTAGAGAAGCATGGTCAAGACAAACTGAAGAGTCTGGGGTGAGCCAAAGCTTCTAGAAAACCACATCATCTGTGAAGTCAAATGGATGCAGTGAGCAGTTTCACAGGGATTTAATCTGAGTCTGATATGATGAAGTATTTCCAGGTCTGACCCAAAGATAGAATATGGTATTGCACTAAATGTGCAAATTACACCAAGCTGGGGAGAAGTGCAAGGTTAGACTCCAAAGAAATCTTGCCATATAGGAAATACATCATGGAAACAAAATAAAACAAAACATTTTTGCACAGGGACAAGAGTGGGGTGTGTAGATGCTGAGTGGAAACTGGGCAGCACACTAGTAGGAATGGGCCTACAAGCTGAACATGAGACAACATAGTTGTGGAGTTACAAGAAAAGCAAAAACTGGGCTCCATAGAGGATGGCTGATAAGACACATGGATGGAAAAGCCCATGGCACAGCACAAGCACAGATGAAACTGTGTCTAGTTAGGGGGCTTGCACATTAAGGAGGACATAACTACTCAGAAAGAGCACAGAGAAGAGTAATCTCAAAGAGCATGAGCCTGGAAAACAGTCTTGGAAGAAAGATTGGATTTATTTGTGTTTCTCCTGAAGAAGGAATGGCTAATCAGGGACATCACAGGTTTCCAAGCCATGAAAAACTGCTGACAAAGTGAAGAAAACAATCATTTTTCATATCCATAGGATAAGAAAAGTGTCTATGAGTTGAACATCAGCTAGGACTCTCCTAGGAGAATGGGAAGCAAAGAATGAGGTAAATGACCAGAGGAAGAATGTTTTGGAGACTGCTAGTCTGGTGAAATGCTGATCAGCAATGATGCAGCTACAGCTGACCTCGTTGTGGGACAGCAGAGATGAGTAAGATAGCCTGCTGAGGTGGAAATCACTGACCTGGTAAAACAATACTTGGAAATAGGGATGAGGGCTCAAAGCTATTTTAGAAATGAGCCCACGCCACTTCAAAGAAATGACAGCTCCACAGCCCTTTTTCATGGCTGCCTGGAAACTCTGGGCAGTTATGCTCTGGGGAGATGGGGCTCTATGATGCCACTTGAGAGCAATTGACAGAAAGCATGCTTTGCAATAAAAGCTTCATTGTCTGGTTTAGTCACTCTTCTCACCATTGCAACATCACCAGGACAGCACTAATCCCACAAGTCTTAGCTTGCAGTATTTTACCTTAAGATAGAGAGAAACTGTAAAAATGAGATCTGAGCTTAGTTTGGATTGGTTCACATTGCAGAGTACATGCAAAATAAGGTACCTATGCCAAAAGGGCACTGAGCTGCACAGAAAAATGCTTCTTAAATAACTTCAGAGGCTGCCATCATGTATTACCACCACTTTGGGTATGTTCAGTATGCTTGAGATCATTTCAGTTTTCATTCAGGTCTCTCATAAAAATTGCAAGGCTTTGGGGGTTACAGGAGGAAAAAAGGTGCAGGATCAAGATCCAGAGGTCCACTGACCTAGGTAATCAAACTAGAGCTGCCCCCAGCAACACTTTCAGAAGTGGTGAGCTACTATTCCCAAAGGTTTTATTGGACAGGACCCTCTCATGTTGTGAAAAGAACCAGGAGTGGGGCATTTTCACAAGTCCCAGAAATGCACCTTTTATTGCATGTTTATGTGATAAATGATATGTGACATGTAGTGAAACACTGTGTCCCAAAAGAGCAAATGTGCACAATGATGTAACAGTGCAAGTCTTTACAGTGAAACAGCTTTTGATGATGACTTGGTACAAAAAACAGTGTCAAAAAACTGTGGGAGTTGATGTGAAGAATAACACATCAATAACTTCTGGCTAAAAATACTGTGGTGCTACTTCAACAACTTTGGCTAAAAATACTTTGATGCTACATATACCCATTATTCTTTTATTCTATTTTGATGGCTTTACACATGAGATGTTTTTCTGAGGACTAGAATTGTGCCTTTGTCGAAAATTTATTATGACTATTTACTCATCAAGGTTTTACAAGGAGTATCTTTGATGTTTAACCTCCATAATGACTACAAAAATCCTGCAAAGACAGAATCCAATCTGAGGTCATCAGAAGTTGCATAAAGATACAGCAACATGAAAGGATTGAGGTTAATAATGGAATTATATGGCTGCGTGGTCTTCCTCATCGATTAAGCCAGGGCAGACTGCTACAACAGAGATTAAAGAGATTTCCTGACTGGTACTAGCTTCAGTGTCAGCAAAATCAGCAAACTACATCCTGCAGGAGAAGGTATTGCTGAAGTGGTCAAGATACTAAAGATCTAACAGATTTATAGAGCTGCATAAGCAGGTTTTTACATAAGAATTCTGGGCTCAGAAGATGTGCAAATCACTGGAATGTTTTCATTGCAACCAGATGGGACACAAGATGGGAAATATCAAGTGTGAAACCATTAATAGAAGGAGGTCAAATATCAGCCATTGAGGTGGTGACATCTGGATGTTTAGTAAGTCTGTGTAGGAAGAAATTCAGCAGTTGGTTTGAGGCAGTACTAATTTTCAATTGGAAGAAGTTCATAGGTGATGGAAAAACCCATTGACTTCTTTCACTAGCAAAATCAAGAAAGTTTTTTGTTTTCTAAACAACAGTTTCTTTAATGAATAGCATCTTCTATATTTGAGTGTTGAAATTTTCTATCTCTTTGATGATTAACAGAATGAGGCTGATAAGTCTGTCTTTCAGCTCCACAACACACTCTCTCTCTCTAGACCTTAATGTGGTGGCCTCTTTTTCCCTCACTTCTTTCAGAATGATGATACCATAAAATTATATTCATTGTAGCATCAGGACTGAGTTTTGTGTATTTAAAACTGTTAATGGAAAAAAATCTTATTTCATGGGGTTCCGTAAGAAGAAGTTTGAGATGATGTGAGTAATTCTGCTTGGGCATTTGTGCCAGTTTACATTGCTGCTAAAGGTAATTATCCCTTGACTGCTCTCACTCGGTGCTTGGAACTTGAGAACAATTTCATGTGTTACATGAGAATTTCTGTTGACTTTATTCTCCAAACATCAAGGCACGATGAAAATTGTTTCATCAGCTTGAAATTTGACAGTCATTAGTCTGAGTTTCAGACCAACAAAAACTGGAAAAGTGATGATCAAGAGTACATAGTCTTCCAGGCACATCTGGCATGCTTCTATTTCATGTAACTTTTTGAACTTGCTGCAATGCAGTTCCTTTGGGGAACTCTTTATGTATGAAAGGCTTATTTTCTCTTTCTTTTATTTTGGAATAATAATGAAAAACTATTTGCAAAGAATATTGTCTGGTTTACAAATGGGATGCTAAACCAGCAATCATTCACGTAATCTACCACTGTAGATTTGGGAAACCAAAAGGAGTCTGAGTCAGACAGGTCTCTGAGGTCCCAAATTGCATTTATTTTCCTAAATTCATGCTGAGCTCAAAAGGAACTTAGCTGCCTAAATAATTTTTCTTAATTTTGTTGGAAAAATCTCCAGACTTTTTAAAAGTCACGTTCTAGATAATGGAAAAACTACAAACCCATCTATTTATATTAGCACGTAAAACCATCTGCAGATAACACGCTAGTAATTATTTAGATAGCAGTAATACTATCAGACAATAAATCCTTTGTCACAATTTCAGTTAAAATAGTTCCCTTCTCTTAACCAATACAAATGGTATTTTGAAAAGAAATAAATTGACCTTTGAGGAGCAGTTTTAACGCCTTGCTTGGATATGCTACATTTCTCAGTAGGAATCTGAAGGTGAAGCCCTTCCTTGTAATGGATGGAAACAAAGACACAACGAACAGAACGATAGAATGAGAAAAGCTTCTCTAAGTAACTGGGAGGAGAAGGGTGTAGGGAGAAAATATTTTGTTGTCTTAAAGTTGGTTTGAAGCAGTTTTTGAAAATGTTTTATGCTTTAATAATATGGCTGGGGGAGTGGGGAGTTTTTTGCCTAGAATAAAACTGGAAGAATGATTCACCGCATGTCTGCAACTGTTCCTTGATCCCAGTTAAGTTTGACACCACTAACACCTATGAGTCAGCGGAGGCTCTTTGGGATGAGCTTTGCCTGCCCTGTTTTGAGACTGTTGCAGTAGGATCTTTACCCAAGGCTGGAAACTGGCTCCCAGCATTGCCTGTGTCAGTTTTTCCTACCCACTATCGAATACCACCAGCCTCCACCAAGAGAAGGGATCTATTACTACATCCCATGATCTCTGCCGTACAGCTGTAGTAGTCTATACTTTACTATGTCCAGGACCTCAATACTGTTTATCATCTCTTTGTAGCCAAGATAACAGATGTTCCCATAGGAACTTTGCGACACAGTGTTGAAGATGAACATCTGGAGTGGTCAACACAGCCTAAAAAAGGACAGCTGTGATAACCAGCAGTCAAGCCATAGGAAGGTTTTGTGTGTAACGCTTGGAGGATCCTTTATTCTCCTTGAATTTTCATGTGCTCTGTGCTTAAGTGTAAAAGACAGCTCTGCTTCTAAAATGATGCAATTTGGAGATTTGACAAAGTAGAAAATTAGGGAGTTCTTCCATGTATGATGCCATCTTACAATCACATCTTATATGTCTTTGTCTTGTTTGGTTCCAAGATTGCTCAATCTCTGAGCTGCTTCAGTTTTCTATCTGGACTTGGCCTACAATTCCTTAGACAACTGTTACCACATTTAAATTTTTGGCTAATGGACAGGTATCTATCTTCTGGAGCCATTTTCCAAAAAATGTCATGAGCAAATGGTAATGGGAATACTTGGAAGCACATTTGATTGTTTTGCTGGCTACTTTTATGCAGAATTAGAATATTTTACAGTAGTTCTCATGATTTCTTTCAGTTGTATACCTACACCTAGTTGCTTGCTGATTTTGTTTCTTTTTGTGAGAGTGAGATGGAGTTGTTAATGAACCTCTTACTAAACAGTCTTATCTATACTGCAGATCATGTACTGCTGGCTGTTTTGCAAAACAAAACAATCAAAATCATTTCTGAGAGCCATTTTCCCTCAGATTTAAGTGCCAACCACCACCTACAATCAAAAATATTTTATATATAGGGCACATGGTCTTCTTCTTGGAAGACAGATGTTAGAGAACAATATTACCAAATAATTCAATGTATATGGAAGTAAGGTTTACCAATAGGCACAGCAAGTCAGCAACAGGTCTGCAACAGAAGACGTGGTTTTTATGCGAAGGCAAGTATGGATTCAAATTCCAGATTACACTTCAGAGTACTCATTGTAATGTGAACTGATGGACAATGTTAACAAATAGTCCAGATGAAAAAGTTTTCAAATAAATCCTTGTGTCTGTTGTGCTTGCTCCGTAGGTATTGATTTTAAGAAATTGACGCTTAAACTCAGACCAACTTTGGAATACAGAGAAAGGTGTTTAGGAGACATTTGGCAGATGCTTAAACAACTCAGCAAAGCTCTTCAGAAGGAAGCCTGTCCACTAAATTTTTCACTTTGAAAAAGCTGATGAGCAGTTTTCCATGCCAGTCAGTCAGAGTAAGCAATCTCTGGCAGTGATATCACCTGGAAAAGCAATGATTAAGGGGTTAGTTAGCATCCATGTCAGTCACGTAAAATCACTGCTGTTGGTGATCACAGGTCTCTAGTGCAGAAGAAATGGTTTTCTTTCTCAGCGGTTCACTTTGGACTGATTTACTGTGATGCACTTCATTTACACCTGATTTATTTCCTGAAGTGGAAGACAGCACAAGATTCAGGTCGCAGCTTAGTATGCAGGGCAACTTTTTATGGTACATCCTGTCCATCTGCTGGGAATCAAAACACTCATCTGCTGAAAATTCTGTAGAGTTTTGTCATATTGGGTTTTGTTTGTAAAGCCTTTAACAGGGTTGTAATTATTTGTCCTGCTCCCTGGGTCTTCCTGTGGCATTCATTTTACAGTCATGGTCAGAACTGTTTTCCTGTTCACTGATAAGGGATACAGTTTTCTTTTGGAGATAGGGAAAAAATCCACTGGCATTTGGCTTTCTGGCTTTCCAAAGTAACTGTTGTATCTGACTTCAGGCTATACAGAAATGCTTTAGCTGCTCTTTCTTTATTATTGGCTGAAAAGAACAGCGTCTCTAGAACAGATTATTTATTTTTAAAAAAACAGCACAACCCCCCCATGTTTTTGAAATGCTGACGTAAAGGATTTTTATTTTTCTTTTCTCTTTTTAATTGAAGGCACAATTTACAGTCTCAAAGGCTGACATTGAGCACATCCTGCCCTGCCTGAGTTTATACTGCCCTTGAATTTCCACCATGTCTTAAAAAATGAGGGAAATGTACATCAGTTCCTACTCTTTACAGTCTCCTGGAATTCTAACTGTAAAAGGTTAAATCTTTACCAGAGCATGGTCTTACAAGAAAAATTGAGATAAATTTATAAAAAAACCCAGTTCCTGTAGTGCAGTCTGAGATTCTTGTACTTCTTCAAGCCCAGCCTCCCATCTCTCTACTCTTCTAGAGCTTTGAGAGAAAAAGATTGGAGCACATGAAGCTATTACTTTGGGAAAAGTTTTTTTAACCTTTAAGGTAACTTTGCCAGTGCTGTCATTGCTGTTCTCTGAGGTTGTACTATGTGATAATTAATTTGCAGGAAGTTTTGGATGTCTCAGTGTTAAAAATTTGGTTTTGCTACAACAAAAGACCTCATATGATTGCTAAATTTGCAGAACAAAAAGATTCAACAAACTGGTTTGTTTTCAAAGAGTGTGTAAAAATAAAGTTTAAATATTATCAAAACGTTATTTGGGAGGAATTTCAAAATACTCCTGCCAAGAAAAATACATTTAGAAGCTGATGGCAAGGTCAATATTTACAGTTTTTATTCTTTAACTTTCTTAGCTGAGTCTTTTCAGCACAAACAAAGATACCCTATAATTAGCCATCCCCTCGGACTGTCCTGTTGGATTTTCTCTCTCATAATTCTGAAGAACGACCATAAGTCTTCATGAAGGAAGGCAACATTTTAATATGCCAAAAATTATATAAGCATGCTGGAGGTGAAACATTTATTCCATTAGAGGGTCCTATATTTTAAAAATAAATGGCCTTTTAAATGACGCACAAGAATTTCCCTCCAGACCGGTCTTGTGAAATGTAGTGGCTTTGTCTCTGTCGTGGTTTGGGTTGGAGGCCTTTTGGTAAATAATAAGTTTCTTTAATTCTTGTCCAATTGTTCCTTCAGATGCAGTCTAATCTAGGGTTCCTTCTGGGGCAACAATAATATTAGAGTAAGTGCTCTGTTTTCAGAGCAGAAGGAAATGGATTTTAGGAAAAGACATTCAGCAACACCTAACTTTTGTTGTCATCTGACCTGTAACTATTTTTCTGTCCAGACTCAAAGGACTTCTAATTCAGCCTTTTATCACTCCATGAATGTCATTATAATCCTGTTGACAGGTGCAGTCCTTAAAGGCATCCCCAGCAGGCTGGGGACATGCATGTCATTGCCAGACCTTTGTGGCCAGGTTACAGACCAGCAGAGGAGAGGAAAAAGCAACCCTTCACGGGGTCATTAGAAAGTGCACATTGTCAGGGGTGCTTAGCACTTCCCTTTTGTCTTAAAATGGTGGTGGTGCTGACAGCAGAGACACTTCCTGCAAGGATCTGTGTCATTCTTCCCATCTGGTACAGGCTTTCTGAATCTGGGATGATAAATGCCCAAAGGCTTCACTGCAATTCTTTTATTACCATCTGCAACCAAAGCTGCACAAATGTTGTTGTTGCACTGAAGAGTTTAAGCGTGCATTAGAAAATGTGGTTGTTTTGTACACAGGAACAAAAAAATCACAGGCATGACCCTAAAGGTGCTGTTGATTTCTTGCCTGTCTGAGGATGACTGATCTACCCATGCCAAGAAAGTTAGGGCTCGAGTTTATTGCCTTGTATTATACAGTATGGCAACTTGTCCCTGGAAACTTCTTAGGTTGTTGAAGGAAGTGAAAATTAAATTTGAGGAGAATTTTTCATTTCCCTAATTATATATTCAGGTGCTTTACTTAGTTCAGAGGTGGATGAACACTTTCCTTCAGCTAGGGCAAAATATTTTCAAATTAAATTATTGGTTATGAATTCAGAATCTACATCAGACAATGAGGTTATGTTTGGAGAAGCTAATTAGGTTTAAAACTAAAATTTGCCTAACTTTTCCAAGTCTCCACTCTCTACTCCCAGGATTTATAACAGGTTTTTTTTTTCTCTTTGAAGTTATCCATCAATTTTGAATATTTTAATAAAAAAGTAATAGCACCTTTTACAGCCAATGCCCTCAAGTGATTGAGGAAAATCTGTAGAGACACTGAGAAGTGGAGCAGTTCAAGCCGGTGTATCTACCTCGGTGTTATGTTTCTGTGTCTGTCACTACAGAAGTAAAAGGATTTCCTCAGTCTAAACCATAAACTTTTCTGTCTCGCTGAATCCAAAGTTGGAGTAGTTGCTGCAGAAAGTTGAAATTTCGATTCTAGAGGATGTTGCTCAGTCTAAATGACAGTAAAACAAGTCAAGTAAATTGAAATGATTTTCCTTTGTCTTCTGAAGGTGATCAACTCTGATGACTGCATTTGTGTTTTGTGATATTTTGAAAATGTCGTTTGAGTTTAGAAGACCTGACTTTTTACCAGTGTTTCTAAAAATGTAGCTGGTGCTGTTTAAGTTGTTTCCCGAATAGTATTATTCATAAAGATTCTCCAATGAGAGACCATAAATTACTCCTCACTTTACAAAGTCTGTCTACTGGTTTACCACACTATGTCTGGGGACTTCATCTATTGCAGATGCCTCTTCATTCTTTTATGTGACAAAATAAGGTTCCCTTCTGTAATAGATCAACAGTTCATTCCCAAATTCACTTGAAAAATAGACAGCTTTGTTTCAAAGGGAAAATGGCAAATATTGTAAAATACAGATGAAAATATAAAAAGGTCTTAAAATCTTCAGGTTTTTTGGTAATTAATTTGCTGTTTCCTCCACTCTTTCAACTCTTTAAACACACTTGAGGGATACTTAGAAGGTGACTAAGGTGCAGGATTCAACAATGAGACTTCGTAAACACCAGCAGGTCAGACAGCAAGGGTGGCAGAGGCCAATATTTTGACACCCAAATACCCTTGGAGTCAGGAAGAGGAAGGTGCTTCCCAGGATTTTGAGCTCTAGGAGCTTTTGGTGCATACCAGAAGCCAGCAGTCTCCTTGAGTGGTGAGATCAAGAGCTACCTGGGCAGGCAGTTGGTACCACTGACCCACCAAAGTGGTGATATCCTGTCTGAGCTGGCCCATGCAGCAGGCAAAGAAGGATGGTTGTCCTTCACTCCCTGAAGTCTGGTTATAGAACAGATGCAGCCAGGATCTCTGAGGTGCTCAGGGAAAGGTCAGAAAACAACAGCTGAGATTTGCAGCAAGGCAGAGGTTAGTTGGACATAAGGGTGGAAAGAATTCTCTGGATGAGTGGTGCAGCCCTGAGAGAAAGAAAGCTACATCCTTGGAGATGCATTCTTTGGAGAAGCTCAAGACACACCTGGACATAGCCCTGAGCAACTTGAATTCCTTTTGGAATTAGTCCTGAACTGAGCAAAGCTTGACTTGCGGGCCACCAGCAGCGACTTCCAGACTCAGTTATCCCATGGGAAAATCACTTTTATGTAAGACACGCAGGTAGGGTAGATGTGCAAAGACTGAATAAAACATTCTCACCCTTCAGAGAGTTAAGGTGAAAGCAAGTTTTAGAATAGAAATCTTGTTCAGATACTGAGGCTATAGAAAGTACTCTGTCAAGTTCTCTCAAGGATGCACTTTTTGCAACATACAATGAGAAATCAGCTGTCTTCTGAAAGGATTTAGTTCAAATCCTTAAGCCAGCAGCAAGCATGACAATAGTTAGTACTGAGCAGCTGAAAACTTGGATATTCTGGAAGGTAATTCTCTTCCAATTCATTATGATATTGTGGGATTGATTTTATTTAACAGAAAGTTCTTGTTAGAAAACATTCACTGTGTCTGTAACGATGATATTATAATAAGATTAAATGAGTGCAATTTTTTTAAATCCTCAAAAATGTACTATCCTTTTTTCCTTTAAAAACTTTTTCCAAAAGCAGCTTTGCCTTTACTTTTACTTCGTATGTTGTCTTCCTGAGGAAAAAAAAAGTCATTGTAGTGAAATAGGAAGAGATAAATCTGTTTATAAGTCAAGTGATGAACATTTTAAGCCTGAAAATATTTAGAAAACACAGACAGTCCTCTGTGAAGCTACCACAGTCTTCAAATCTAACATAAAGCTGGGCTTTATGAACATCAGTGGAGGCTTTCTAGTCTTCTGCTAGATATGCAAACATAAATTATCAGTTTTCTGAATTTAAAGTCCCACCTAAAAAGGAAGATAAAGCTTGGTAAAATGATGGCTTGAATGCAAATTAAAATTTGACTTTATGAAATAGAGTCCATGAGTAATGATTTTTATATTGCTTAGGTTTAAAATTCCTCAGAAAGAGTGGTTAAAATGTTTTAAGTGCTAAATTACAAGTTAGCTTTCCAAACTAAATCAACTGGATGGTACAGAAGACTGCAAATCAAAGTTTGCATCCTTTTCTTGAGACACTGCTCCAAAGTCTGTTGAAGTTAACTGGAATCTTTCATGTGATCTCACTTTGGACCTTGGAAGATAAACAGTATGTAAGAACTTATGCCTTTTAAATCACCTTCTACTCCCATGCAGGATATGCAAAGAAATGGGAAACCAGCAAACAGATAAAAGCTTCTGAGTGTTGTGTCTGAGGGGCAGTAGTGATATATGCTAAATAATCCCATTCCAAGGCTCTGGCAAACAAAAGTTCACAAAATCTGCAGACAAGCATGGACAGCCACCTCTGTTGCTGTATGCACAGTCCACCCTTTCAGGCTGTAGATCTTACAGGGGCATAGGACATCCTTGGCAAGAGCAAAGTCCTTCCTGGCTCTGTCCCAAGCCCTCTGCAACCTCCTCACTCCCAAAATTAACATATCTGTAGGAGGTACCTGTGATGTGCCCAGTGTTTACTTTCTCTTACTGGTACCTCTAGGTATCCATGTAGTGAGTTTGACCTCTTTGCTTGGTGTGTTTGCACTGTTAAGCCTGGTCCCAATATTTCCAATTCCTTAAAGTATAGTCCTACATCTTACCATGGAGCATGACATTCTTAGTGCCATCTCATTCAACCACCTGCAATGTGCTGTGAAGTCAAAAGGCTACTTGAAATTAAGATATTTTGGGTGCTCACCTGTCTTGTAGGTATTAGTATCATATGACAATCAGCCAGATTTCTAATTCTTTTCTTTTTGCACCAACACAGATCAATTTTGCACTGGCAAAGTTCCAAAGCATAAAGGGAACAAGGACAGAAGCTTTGGAGAAGCCAGATGCTGCTGCTCCTGGGAGCAGGGAAGACAGGAAGGAGTGGGGTTTATTGCTTCAGGGAGATGTCCTCCCCATCCACAGCCCAGGCAATGCAACCCTCACCTCCTGATCAGCACTTTATACTTACACAGCATTTTACAAAGGTGTGGAGCAGGGTTGAGTGTGCTTTAGGGTCAGAACTTGGTGAAGAATTTTCATCAACTCCTGCCAAAACTTCTGCATTTGCTAATCACTACCACCTTAATAGTGTTGAAAAGTGCATTAAATTGTTAAATATTTTTACAGGACTGGAGGCTACCAGACCCCCTGCCAGACATCTGTATCCTTTAATGGAAAAATTGCAAGTTTAAGACTCTGCTCCTGTCTGCTCTAGCTCCAAGTAACGATACATAGACCTGTAACAATGAGAGGGTTTTCCAATAGAGTTGGGGGGATTTAGATCAAATTCAGTGTCAGTCTTAGGAATAGATGCCCTAATGTAGCTCAACAATTCTTGAAAACCTCTTCTGTGAAATGACTGGCTCCTGATCATGCTTCTTTCTTAAGAAACACACAGCAAGGCCTGAGCCCTCCCTGCCACCTGTTGCTGAGCTAGCTGCTACCTGGCCCCTGTGAAAAACTTCTCCCCTCTTCCTTAATACAAAATTGCTGTTTTGGCTCCTTTCCCCCACTTTCTTTTGAAGTTTAAACCAAGGGTTGGGGTGCAATCTCACAAGGTTCCCAGCATACATGCTCCCTAAGAGCAAAATTTTGGCGTAGTGCCATCTGATTATTATGCATGGTCTCTAAATATTAAATATGAGTCTTGAACCAAACCGAGGGGTATTGTTTTGTTGTTGTAGTTAACATTTTACTGTAGGAAACCTGACCTTAGTACCTCAGCTGCAATGAAAGGATGTTTATGGTAAAATTCTCTTCCCCAGTTTCCTAATTTACCCACTCCCTAAAAAGCTAATGCTTTTGTGCAGACCCAGAAAAAAATTGTGATTGTAAAGCAACCTACACAATGAAAACTATCTAATTTACAGCCAGAAACTAACATTATGTTGCTTCAAACAACTATTTTCTATCTTAGCTGCTGGAGAGGCAGATGTGCTAAAACTAACTACAGCCTGGTTTTGCCTAATATATGAGGTTAAGGCGTGAGACACACAAGACTAATGTGGAAAAGTGGGGCTGTAGCTTTATTGGAACCAGAAAGCTGGCCATATTCAAGATGCTCTCTGGGTATCATATGAGTCTCCTGTCCTTGGATAAAACACCAAATCTAGATTAAAAGCTCCCCCTTGCTTCAGGAACACAGCCAGAGAGATTAGGCTGGGTGTCAGGATCTACTCCCAGCTGCTCATGCTGCTCGAGGGAGCCACGTGGCAAATGCTCTTCTGCTGTGGGGCCAGATCCAGACCTCTCTGTGTATAGGTCAGTCCTTGGCAGTGAGTCCTTGCTTAAATATTAGCTTAAATATTAGCTACCTGCCAGTCATACTCTTTGGAGCTGGCTTTTCAGGAAGATAAAAGCACCCAAAGCACCAAAGAAAAATCTACAGTCATTGACACTGGGCACATGGTCAGAGGAATGCTGTCTGGGCAAAATACAAAAGGCAGCAATAAAACATCCTGCTGCTGTGAAGCTTTCCTATCCAGCCTCATGGAAACCAGCCCAAAGCCAGAGAACCCTGTCTGTGAACGAGGTGGAAAATTTCACAAAGTGAGAAAAACTTGAACCGTGGTGAAGAATCTGTGTTCACCTTCCCCAGTGCTGCAATAGGTGATAGCTCTGCACATGGTGTGGGACCTCATCTCATCCCACTGGTGTGGACTGTGGGGTATCTTGCAGCATCTTCACCCCCCTACTTCCCTAGGCAAGTCTAAGGAAAGGAAAATCCCTTTGGAAATGTCTGACCATGAGTTCCAAAGAAACAATTACACATCCACTGACAATCTAACACACTGTGATTTTAGGGTCTTTAACTCACTCAATATATTTGGGAGCATTTCTCTTAACATTTGAATGTTTGGGACTGGTGAAACAGCTTCAGTGGACGATATTTGGCACTTCCTGGATTTTCCACGCAAGGTAAGCCAACAAGCCTGAAGCAGCTGGGTCTGGCTAAGTCCTCTTCCCTGTTGTGCAGATTCATGACGTGCCAAGGAAGCTCCACAAGTGGAGGTTCAAAGGTGAGAAGGCATTGGGGGTAGATGAATTTTGGCTGCGCATTTCACATCTCTTCAAATGACTCCTAACATCCAGGAGGAGAAAATACAGAGAAAATCTCTCCCTGCATGTGCAGGCTGGCAAGCAGGAGACCTTTCTACTGCAGCCCAATACGTGATGGTCCTTTATTTGGATGCAACTTCTCTCCCACTCCCTCACTGCTGGTGACGAATATCCCCAGATTTGTCCAGAAGCGTCATACCTGGCCATGTGGAAAAGGACAACTGTCTGCGGTGGAAAGAGCAGCAGATTGGGCTGTGGTTACTGATCCTGTCTGCAGCAGAGGACTTGCTGATGGAGGAGCCTACATCCAGCCTTTAGCAATACTCCTGCCTTCCAGAGGTGGCTGGCAGAAGTTGCTGATGTCTTTGGCTGCCCTGAATGTCCCTCATTCAAGGTCCTGCAAGGAATTCCTTCCTCTGCCAAGTGGTTAAAAAAAAAAAAAAAAGGAAAAAAGAAGAAAAAAAAAATTAGACCTACCATTTTTTACGCTTAAAAAACAGTTTGGAAAATATGTTGCTTAAAATCAACCCCCATTAAAAAAAATTAGTTCAAGATGTTGTCACTTGCCGAGCCAGGAGACATTGGGAGCACAATGCAGGAAGCCTGTCCAGCCCCTGCACTGCCATCGGACGGGGACAAGTTATTACAGTGTGGGTGAGATTAAAAAAGGTTCTGAGCACCCAGACAAAATTTTCCTTTGTCTCTGTGCAGTGTGCGTGTAACCCAGTCTGTGACCTGCACTGACCAGGGGATGGAAAAGAGGTTCAAGAGTTTTACCTCTATGAAGTCACTCGTTTCAGACAAATTGCAAACAGCAACACAGATCCATCTGTGGTAAGGACTATTTCTGCCATGTTGTCAGTGACATGCTGCTAAACAGGGCTGCCACAGACTCTTCACCCCACAGGCCCCCTCAGGAGATCAGACTGTACGACTGCCAGGAACAGATGCAGTAGGATGCTGAGGCCAAGCAATCACAGAATCAGAGAATGGTTTTAGGTTGGAGGGGACATTAGAGATCATCCAGTTCCAACTCCCTGCCTTGGGCAGGGACACCTTCCTTTAGACCAGGTTGCTCAAAGTCCCATCCAACCCGGCCTTGAACACTTCCAGTGATGGGGTGTCCACAGCTTCTCTGGCAACTGGTTCCAGTGTCCCACCACCCTCACAGTAAAGAATTTCTTCCAAATAACTGATTGAAATCTACCCTTACCCTAATGCACGAGGACCATGAGTCAGCTATGAGAGATGTAGGAATAAGCAAATAATTAAAGTGAGCAAGAACAATGCTCTGTGTTTCTGTGTCCGTGTTTGTGTTTGTTAGGGTACGATACACACGCCAAGAGCAATGAGGCATAAGGATGCCTGTTATCTGTTATTCTGTTACCACAACACCTGTGTTCCAGCATGACCATGCAATCACATTCAAATTTATTTTAGAATTTGGGAAAGGAGAGGGGGAATAGCTTTTTTCTCTTGAGCACTTCAGGAGCAGATCCAAACCTCTTTAAAATCGATGGGCACTTTTCCAATGGTTTCAGCACATACCCTAGCTGCAGTAGAACAAACGGGGATCATTATTTAGGCAGATAAATCTTCCATCATCGTTAATTAGTAGTAAGTTTCAGTGTGACAGAGACATAACTTATATTTGAGAGTCAGTACATTGCTTGCAAACCCTCTAACAACACTGGGAGATCGAGTTTTTGGAAGACTTCCTAGAACATAATTTCAAGGAGATATAAACTGGCATCTGCAGTACAGAAGCTGTTGCATCCAGGAGCCCCTACTTTTCTTCTCTGCTTTCTTTCTTTTCTTCCTCATTTCCTTAGCTTCAGCTTCCCCTTTCTTTGATTTATCCCACAGTCTTCACTTGAGTGAGGCAATGCTCAATGTACAGAATATGAAATCCAATTTGAATTTCTTCATTTTAAGGCAACTGTAATTTGACATTTTCCCATTTTTTTTAGCTTTGCAGCTCTTTTTAGCATCTTGTAAGTTAAAACATATGGTATTGTAGTGTGAAATAAAGATTTATGAGACACAAGAAAGAAGTGAAAATTCCATTTTCAACTTATGTTATAGTAGGCAGAACCACTGACAATGCTATGCTAATGGCTGGATGCAGTAATCTGAAAGGTTTTTCCAGCCTAAACAATTCTGAGTCTATGAGTAAGTTTATTAAGTGTTTATTTTAATATAAAATTGTAATTGTTTATATCTGCAAGTAGAACTTACAGATTTTTTTAATAAGTATTATCTCTATACATTTCTGAAGAATAACAAAAATGAAGTTTAAGGGGTCTTAAACATACTCTAAAGTAACTTTTACATATAGAATATTATAGCATTGAAGCTGGATCTCCCAGGATTGTCTGTAGAAAGGACTTTATTTCCTACTTTTAATGTTAGCAAAGTCTCAACTTTTATTTTTGAAAGTGAATGTCAGAAGGTGTATTTCAAGAGAATTTATTGGCCATTGAAATATTTATTTTTGAGTTTTTTTCAGGGGTTGAACATTTAATAAACCAGTCTTTGATAATATATTTAAATATGCATTTAAGAAACTGAATTGAGAAAGTTGAGTTGATTTCATTTAATGATTTTTAAAAAAGATTGTTGCCTGTAAATTAAGATCCATACCTGTACACTGCCAAAGTTTAATTTTCTACAGTGGTTTGAACAAACAAGTATTTTTCCCCTCTCACTTAAAGGCAAAACACTGCAGAGATTAGCAAATACATGTTATTTGCTTCCTCAGATTTTGCTAGAAGAGAAAATATTTGTTTTCTCAACAAAGTCATACAAGTCCCATTTTATCATCACCTGTAGAGGTATATGCTCCATATTTAAGTAAATTAAAAGCATGGGTACAGACTTACAGGTCTGAATCTCAGATCAGTTGATAACAATAATAATACTCCAAGAAATCAGCTACACGATAAAGGAGGATTAAAAAAATATAGGAAATTAATCACTTTCTATCTCTAGTGATAGTGATATTATGTAGATATATAGTGATGGTATATAGAAATATCGTGATATTTCTATCTCTATCTAAAGGAAAATTCACAGCAACTTTTGTTAAAATTTGCAGTATAAGGCAATAATACTAGCAACAACAACAAAAATTTAGAAACCTGAATGTATGAATTTGGGATTTTTTTTGTTTTACAGATAATGAGCTTAAAAATTCCTGATAAACTGAAATATTTCATTTATTTTCATTAGAGAGATATGAAATGAGTGGCTAAGTCTTTGACCTAAATGCCTGTTTGCTTGTGTATGTTATCTCCAAAAGACAGAACAAAGTATTATTGGGCTATAGGTTATTTTTCAATGTGTGGGCTACTTTCAAAACTAAATATAAAAACACTTCCACTCAGTTATACACATTCGTTCCCTAGTGCCACTTTGCCCTCTTTCATACATACATTTCTCACATCAAAATAGGATTCACTCCTGTCTGAAGTTTCTTCCTAAAGTCAAAATATAAGAAAAGAAGGTCAGAAAATAAGAGGTTAGCCATAACTTCTAACACTATAAATCCATTCAAGCCATAAATAGCAAGGTGATTTGGTTTCTTAATACCTACCATGACTTTAAAATGAGTAGTAAAGAATCCCCAGTGCTGGAAAATTGAAGATTATTAAGGGTAATGAATTTCAACCAGAACTTAGATGTTAGAAACTGGGGCATAAAGCAGGCCAAAGCTGTGCTGGCTCTGAAGAAGTAAGGGTTAGGAATAAGACTCACTGAGTTTATGCCAGAGAAATTCTCGTTTGATCAAAACATTCCACGAAATCCACTGTACCTTGTCTGTGTTCCAGCAGCTTTCACAAAGGCAAGGCATCACAGTGGGACATTTTCCTGCTCACCCCATGCAGTCTGATGCTGAGCACTGATAAAGAGCAAACAGTGCTCATTTCAGACCTCCAGTTCAGACTGAGACATTGGATGTTGGGTGCCCCAATGGCAAAAAAAAAAAAGACATTCCTTGTCTGGGAAGGTAAAGCTTGGTATGGTGTTACCTGGATGGCCTTGGCTTAACTTTTGAGCTTGACTTCGAAAATGCCACTTGCAGTCTTCCATTGAGGGTTTGGGTCTTGTTTTGAGTTCATTTACCTTGAACAGGTGAGGAACTCAGTGTTATGATGTCCTGGTGCTAGCATTACACTCTGGATTTTTGAGTAGATGACTTCCGTTTTGCCCAGTTCTTTTCACATCTCCTCTTGGCATCCTTGCAAAAATCCCTGCAGCCTAAATTTGAGTCATCTCAAGGAGTTTCATCTAATTGGAACTGGCCATCCAGATTATTAACAGAGGATGCCACAATCTACTAAATGGAAAACTCAAGCAACAGGCACCTCTTGGAGTTGCACACTATTGCTTGGAAGGCCAAACTTTTTCTGTTTGTCATGTCAGGACGACCTTCTGTGGTGCTTCAGGTGCACTGAGGTTTGATCCATGGGCTCTGTGCACCAAACAGGACACCCAGGCAACCTCACAGAGCCCGTGAGCGATGCTGACAAGCACTGAGTTGAGCATGAGTAAAGGAAATCCAATTTGTGCTGAGCACCAACACCAAGCCTTGACCTTATGAAATGCACTTACTGGCAGAAGGCTGCTGTTTGCTTCCGCTTTCTTTTTTGCTGGAGCCAAGTCTTTAATCTCAGCAAGTGCCACCCCTGTGCAATCTGGCATGTGCTCTTTGGGGGCTGCTGAGATCCCAGCAGCCTCCTGCCAGGAGTTCATTAATTACCAGAGCAGGAGCTCTGCCTGTGTGCTGTGCCAGCGTGCGGCTTCCAGGTCTTTGACGGTGTTTGTTTATGCAACTGCAGACAGTGCTGGCGTCTGCTGCACCTTGCAGGGTGACAGGGAAATGACAGTAAATTCAAGGGTGTGCTTGTTTGTTGCTTATGTGAAAATATCCTGCCTTCATCATGCCGGAGAGGAGCCAGTGTCAGCACTCAGCACTGTGAGGTCACTTCCCCCATGTTGTGTCACATGTCCCCTGGGGCACTTGCATGGACAGACCAGCAAAGTCAAGGGAGTTGACATTCTGTTTCAGAGGCAGTTGACCATCACTCCACTGCTGAGGTCAGTGGAAATGGAGACAAGACCGAGCCAGGCTGAGCCATGGAACTCTCTGATATGGCCCTTGGAGCTGCTCAGCTACAGAAGGGATACTTTCCTGGATTTCATAGACAGAAAATAGTATGCAAGAGTCAGCCACTTGCTCGGCGCCAGCCAGAGTAGCTTCACTGGATGCTGTGGACTGACACTGGTTTGCACTGCACACAGATCTGGCACAAGGTCTTTTGCACCTCTTAATTGCTGTGAGTCATCCAGATTCCAACTGATATGTAAACCCATGTTTAGACAGTTTAAAAATGTAAAATTAGTGCTTAATTTCTTGCCTGCTAGCATCAAATCTGGCCAAGGCAGCTATCTGTAATTTTAGAATATATTAAGTTTTATAGATCCCAGGAAAACACTCTTTTCCATCTCCCTGGCAATTTAGCCTTCCACTTGCTTTTTAACTTCAGTCCATCTTAAGATCCTGGGGAAACAACACTAAAGCTAAACACAGAACAAAAATGAGCTCACACCATCTGGAAAAACTTCTTTCTTGGAGAGGCCATGTCTAGCTTAGGAAGACCCTTACCAGGGTAGCAGGAGTTCAAATGAAAAGCTTTTTGCAATAAATGTATTTTAAGGGTTTATACTGTGGTACAGAGAACCACACTCTCTGGTAGCCTTGTCAGGATTTGCTGCAAAGGAACATCAAAATAGCAAAGAGTTTCATGAGCAGATGTCAATCCTTTTTAATGTTAGATTGAAATAAAGGGTTTGAGGTATAGGAAAAGATGAATAAGACTGAAAAGGCTTAATATAATGATTATAGGAGTGATGGACACTTCCAAACATGCTGTTATAACCGTGGAATATAAGATGAACAGTAAATCACCACAGCAATAGCAACCAGTACTTTTGTGACTGGGCAATCACTATGTTATTCTTCTATTGTACATGTATGCACTACATACAACTGGATATAACAGGGCATTAAGAGTGAGGGGTGAGGTGTTCTCAACTGCTGTCAGAAAAGGGATCAAGCATTTTAGTACCAAAGAAGAAGTATTTATTATATACCTGTGTGTTTTACAATGCTCAAGAAATGGAAGCAGCAGGATGGAGTAACTGGAAAAACAAAGTAGTATGAGAGAGCTTGGAGCAGAGGCCAGCCAAAGGGCAGATAGAGGAGAAAGGACTTTGGACAGAAAAGCATGAGCTTAAACTTCAGTGAGTGGCAGCTGAGCCCTGAAGCTACTGCAGATAAGTTGAAATAAAATACTAGGAGCTATAGAGTGAACTGGCCTGTGCTCTTCCAAGAACTGCATAAATTACAGACACTAGTTTTCCTTCTTAGAGTCTTCCAGTCTTCCATGAAGAAATTTCACAAGAGGTATTAAAAAAATGCAATGAACAATGATCAAATAAGGAGGTCAGGTCATTGTCATACTGGACCTAGAACCAAATATATTTGATAGACTCTGTCATGATGCTCCTTCAGGCCCAGCTACAGATTACAAAGCCATTGATACCCCTGCTACTGAGCATTGCAATATTCATCTTGAATTGTTTATTGGGATATCTGCTTTCCTGTCATACTTGCCAGAAAAATGTGGCTGAAAGTCTGATCTGAAGCTGAATACTTTATTTCTATTATCTGATGCTGTGCAAAGGGTGAGAGTAATCTTTCATTGTCTGTAAACAAAATAAAAACTGTACTCTCTGAATATATCTCCCAGTGTCCTTGACTCCATCTTGCATAAATACACAGAAAGTTTAGGCTTTCAGCTTTCTAAAAGATTTGATGATGCAGTAGTCCAGATGGTCTTCACAGAAGGTTGTATTTACAAGTATATTGTCATTACAACCAATGAACAAGAACATTTAGGCATTCTCAAGCACCCTTTTTGTAGTGCAGTTGGTCAGTCATGCTACTTCAGCAAGTACGGTGAAGGAACCAGGTGGTTTTATGCAGTAGAGCCTCCTGCTGACTGGAAGGCAGGCAGTGTTATTCCAGTTTACAAGGGCATGAGGGATACTCTGGGAAACTACTGACATGTTAGCCCAGCCTCAGTGCCCAGGAAAATTACAGAGAACATCATAGTGGGTGCTACTGAAAGGCCTTCAGAGGAGAAGGCACAGACAACATAGTCCTGTATAACTTATTTAATATTCTTCCAGCAGAAGGTCACTCACCTACTGCATGAAGGGAAGGCAGTGGAAGAAGCTTTTCTGGATTTCAGTTTATTAAGGCTTTTGATTCTGTCCCTCGCAACATTCTTCTAGACAAGCTGTCCAACTGTGAAGTGAGCAGGTACATGGTTCAGTGGGTGAAGAATTGAGTAAAGAGCAGGGCTCAAAATGTTGTAGGGAATCTGGCTGGAGGCCAGTCACCAACATTGTACCTCAGGGCTCAGTTCTAGGGACAGTTCTGTTCAGTATATTATCAATTATCTGGAGACAGTTGGAAGTTTTCTGGTGATGCTAAACTGGGATGTGCTGTTGACTCAAGGGACAAGAGGCCTTGCAAAAGGGATCTGAGTAGATTGGAGCACTGGGCAATCATCAGTGGCATGAAATTGAACAAGAACAAATGCTGGGATCAGAAATACCTTCCACAAGCATGAACTGGGAGAGGCATGGCATCCCCACAGAAAGGGGTCTGGGGGTGCAGGCTGACAGTAGGCTCAGTATGGGTTGGCAGTGGCAAACCACATCTTGGCACATATCAACGACACCACAACCAGTTGGTCAAAAGGGGTGATTGTCCTGCTGTATCTAGTGCTGGTGCAGGCTTATCTTGAATATTGTGTGTCCCCAAATTTAAAAAGAATATGAAGGTACTTGAATGCATCCAGAGGAGAACAACAAAATGGTGAAAGAGCTGGAAGCCACATCCTCTGAGGAGTAGGTGAGGACAGGGACTTGATCCAGTTTGGAGGGAAGGAGGCTGAGGCAGCCTCACTTCTCTCTGCAGCTTCATGAGAAGGGAAAGTGCAGAGGGTACCCAGTGCCAGCATGCATGGGAATGGCTCAAAGCTGCTTCCAACAGAAAGGATATCAGTAGAAACAGGATTTTAATTTATGTTTCTGACTCTGTTTCAGAACAGATGTTCACAAGCATTATCACAATGTGCAGGTGTAGCCAGGAGCAGCCAACGCAGTCCTCAGTTTAGCTTGAAAGAACATAATTTGAAGTCTGGCAAACTCAGAGTCAGAATTTTGCAAGTCTCCTACATCTTGTGGAGAGCCATTTGCTACTGGGACTGCATGGGGAAAACAGATTTGTCTCACTCATGTGTCTCTTGTGTCAAGGACTTAATGGCACGGGGTATCCGACACAGTTGCTATGAACTCCACCTCTCCAGACAAGTTTGCCCATTAAGTTTCTTGGAATATTATGAATTATGGGCTGCTTATCTTCCTGGTGAGTGTTCTCCACCCAGACTCTCTCTGGAGGGAGTAAACATGATGGTAAACATCATTCATTCATAAGACATATTTGTTTTGACCACACATCCTTCTGGGAGCCTGCCATGTAGAACAACCCAAGCAGTGGGACTGCCTGGAGCCAAAGGAAGGGGTGCCAGGTGAACCCAATCTCCTTCAAATCAGAGGCAGACACTGGGTCAACCCACAGATGATACAACAATCTTGAAAATATGTTACTGATATTGAAAAAAAAAACTGAAAATTTTCTATAAACCTTTATAATCCTTATATAAACCTTTGCCAGAAACAGGAAAGTAGACAACACACTGATGCACAAAGAAGGCTCTTTCCAGGAAAAAAAAACCCTCAGAAGTTTTAATAATGTGATTTTTCTGTTTGGTAATGCATTTTTTATGTATGAATTTGTATTTTGGCATTTAAAAAATCCAACCCCCAAACATTCCCCCACCTACTCTATTTTTATTTTTTTTCTCCTTTTAAAAATTATTTTGATTTTTAGCCTTTGAGGAGGAAGAACACTACATGAACAATGTCATGTATTACTTTGAATGTAAAAGTTGAAACAATTTGGGTTTATGAACAGAGATTGAGTAGTGTCTGTTTCCTGAAGAGTGAGAATAAGGATTGGTAACAGTCACACACAAAAGGAGAAATGCTTGGTATTTTCCAAATTATCACATACCTTGACAATACTCTTACAAAGCACACTTTTTGCCTTCCTAAACTTGCTCTGCCATGGTTTTTGAGTAGTGATGCATGTAAAGCACTCCTATGCCGGCCTGGTGCTTGTATTGCCCATATGGAGTGCTGAAAAGTGACATCTCATGCGGGTGTAAGCCTGGAGCCCTTCCAAGCACAGGCTGTTTTGCACAAGGAAGAACCCCTGGGGAAATGGAACCAAGGGAAGAGCAGAGCTCACTCCTGCTCCAAGTTTGGAATGGGCCAGAAGGCCAGAGACAGCCAGGGCATGTGTATTGCCTTGGAGGCACAAGTGCAGCAGGCAGGAACACAGCTGCAAAGGTCCAGAGGAGCCCTGGCAAGGCGCTGTGCTCAATGACACACAGGACAAGAAGCAGCCCCTGGGGGCCACCCTGGGAAAGTTGCCTTTGTCCGGATGTGGAGCATGAGGGTCACCTTTGTGGGGCATGAACAGCGGGCGGCAACCTGGTCAAAAGGCACCCTAGAAGCCCTGACCAGTGGTTATGCTTGATGCTGCAGAGGAAAGCAAAAACCCCCAGAAAACTGTGGCAACCTGTCCTACAGGAAAATTCCTTCCTGATCTCAGCATTGGTACAGGCTATTCTCTAGGCATGTGAGTAAGAACTGTTTCATCATGCTACAGGTTGGTCACACCTCTCAGGAGATGTCCAAACCCTATTCTGCCTCAGCTTGAAGCTGTTTCAGGGCCTTGTGAAAGGGCCACACTCAAATGGATGCTGAACTAGCACATCCTAAAACAATTAGCTCTGGCTGTACTATTTGGATTCCCATACTGTGCTATATCTAGCAATAATCCAGACTGGAAGTAACAACTTCCTACATAATTGGCACTGAGTGCCACATCTTTTAGCCACTGTAGATGGAAATTTTTTTGGAAGTGCGAGTGAGATTTGATTTTTTTCTTTAGTTTTTAACTATCGCCATTGATGGCCTGATCTGAGATTTATGTGTCATCCCAAACATTTTCCTATGGCCTGCTGTTACATTGCAGGGCACTTTAGTGGGAGGGTTTTCAGTACAAAGCAAGTGCTGTTCACAGCACTGGAGTGCAGCAACTCTGCTCACGCCCTCGAGTTCAGGCAGCCCAAAGTTCACTGCAGTGCTCAAGACACCTGACCAAACACACACCACGTATGTCTCCCTCCTCGACAGCCTTTGCCAGCCATGTTTCAGGCAGCTGCTCTAGAAATAAAGGAGGAAGCTTTAATGATGTATTGTGCTTGGCCGCCCTTGCCTGATGCTTTTGGCTGGCAGGGACATGTTTCACCGTCAAGGCAATATCCAACATTTCCTTCTGCTGTTTAAAAAGATCCTGTGGAGGGAGAGATTTTTTTAGTGAGCAACACATCTGACATCATACTAGAGCTGCTCTAATATAGGCAACATCAGCCCCAGTCTTTGAAGCACAATAATGCTTTGCTTCCTGTTGTTTAGCTTTTGTGATTTCCCATTTCACAAGTCCAGTCGGGTGGCTCGGGAGAGGCAGCAGGTGTACAGGAACATGTCCTGCCTTGCTTCATTCTGGACTTCGCCCTCTGATTATTACTCCTAATGCTTCCCATGGGGACCATCAATCCTTTTCATCCACATCTGTAAGAGTGAGACTGTTGGAACAAATAATCCTAAAGGCAATATCATTTTGGCAGTGTGAGCTAGCACAAGGTGGAAATTAAATGGAAGGGAGTTGGGTGCTTTCAATGTCCAAATTCAGCAGCTCTGTTAAGAAAACTTTTCTTGGAAATGAAAGAACAGGGTCATAAGTGCCGACTGTTTATTTCCACCAGCTAGAGATTATTTCACGCCTAATCTGTTCACTTCAGTGGGAGGTGCAAATGTTTGGTACTTCCCTGAAGCGAGCGTGAAAGGTCAGATCCATCCAAGGCCTCCTTCCTTCTGAAGGGCACCTGAAAGCCATGCACTGGTCCCTGCAGGGCCATCTGTGGGAGCAAAATCCACGAGTGCCCTGTCAGACTCGTCAGGTCTTTCGGGAATTGTATCGCCCAAAAAGAAATGCTGATGTTTAGGAACCTTTGAATTTGGATTTGGTCCCCCATAATTAATGCCCTTTCTATAAACTGATAAAACAGGCTGAGAAGGGCCAGGCAAACATAGCCATCCATCTTCTTCCTTTCTTTCTCACCCTCCTTTTTCTTTGAGGGGTGGTTGACCGGTTTTTTGGACTACCGCTCTGTTGGCATACTTTAATTCTGCCTTATCAAAATTTTTTCACCTTTTTCTACTATTGCTTTTTTTCTCCCATTCTCACCTACATGAAGCATGAACTTTACAGATTTGACTGAGATTTCCAATCTAGGATGCCCTGATAGGCTGGAAACAGGGAAAAATGTCTTCAGGTAAGCTTTCTCCCATGATAAGGGACACTGCCTGTTGCTCATAGCCTGCTCTGTGTTCAAGCAAGCACATTTGACAAAAAATTCAGAACAGATCTTGTGCTGGCATAAAACATTTCATTTCTTTGGAAATCTGCAGAGTACTGAGCCAACACACAAGTAAAGGAACCCTATCCCTTTAACAGGACTGGGTCTGCAGGAAGAGCGAGTATCTTTAATTAGCTGAATTGGTATGGTTGCAAAAGCAGCCAACTTTAGGCAAGAGCTCCTCTTCCAGCTTACAAGAGAAGCAGCTTCTTTCAAAGCTGAATGCCAGTTGAGAGGGGTTATTCAGAGTTTAGACCTTCTGTCAAGCTGCGTTATTTATTTACTTTAAAGTAGAAGTCCTAAGGCTGAAAAATTTTATATTAAAGCTTCAGATTGCTTTATAGATACAGCATTTGTTTCACAACAAATCTTTGGAATTTTCTACATACTATTTCTTTAATTCAAAAGTCAGCATTTTTGACAATAACTTTTACATAATTTCTGTAGAAGAATGCTGGGTGAAAACATCTGATTTTCTGTCTCTCTATAAAGCAACTGCTCAAGAATGAGTTATGGTCATGCATACAGGATTTATTACAGGATCTATTACAGGATCTTACTTTAATAAAGTAAAAGCAATGTGAGTTGACCAGCATAGTTCCCCACCTCCTTTGGAGATATGTGATGTGGGTTAAGTGTCTAAAGACTCTGCGGATCCCAGAGTTTTAACACTGTCATCATAGCTGGTAGTCACTTGGGCCACCAGTAAGGGTATCTCTGCTGTTATTAGGCATCATTTTCAGCATTTCCCCCTCCTGTACTCTTGCCAGTGCAAACTGCTGCCAACATCAAGAATGCCCTTCTTTATACAAGTCACTGATCATGAGGTATTGTAGCAATAAATAAGGGCTGCTACATGGCACCGAGACTGTGGTAAAAAAACCCCAAACCCAACATCCATATGAAAAATCACCCCATCAAATTAACAGAAGCAGCTCTCCTATAAAGAGGAAAGGAAACAGGTGAAGAAACCAGATAAAAAAATTAATTTCAAAATGGCATGGCAATGGAAAGACAGGAAGGGTTTTTCTCACAACTTTAAAAGTCCTATAGGAAAGCAGAGAAGACCTGCCTTCCCTGTGTGTGGGTACAGCGAGGTCCCTGAGAGACCTGGAGAATGAAGATGGCACTGTGGGGACAGGCTGAAGGCCACTGTCTGGCCATCCAGGGGGCTGTCACAGACTGCTGGACTGGGGCAGGTGGCACGAGGACAAACCCCCGCCAGACAGGCTGGGACAGCAGGGGCAGAGGTGATGGGAGCGGGCATGCATTCTCCATGGAAAACAAAACTGAGTCACTGGCCTGGCCTGAAGGATAATTTTAGTGCAGAGGGTGAAACCCAACCCTCTCCTTCAGCATGACATGGGCCATGACGTAGAGCTGGCAACTCAGCTGCTGCAGTTTCAGGCACGTCAAAGCTGTTTATCAGCCCTGAGCAAGCGTGGGAAAAACCTTGGCGGGGAGCAGGGTGAGCCCAGCAGGTTTTCCTTTCATTTCCTCTCCTTCCCTTTAGCTCACGAGCCCCTTGGCCTGGCGTCACGGAAGCCTGAGCTGAGCCCAATTAATGGTGACAGCTGGGTGCTGAGGGCATGAGCAACACCCTCGTGCACGGAGCGAGCGCGCAGGGGCACAAAGGGTAAGCCCAGACGTGTAACACACACACGTAATTTTATTACACATTGCAAGGCAGGGGCTGGGAACCCTCCATGACATTGGTGCTACTGCACCAATGCCTCCAGGCCTCTGAGGGCCTCACTGGCTGAGGCTGTGATGTTGGCCCAGAGTTATCACAATCAGGAAGGCAAGAGCAGGCAGAAAGCAGAATTACTGTTCCCACCTTGCAGAGGGGGAAAGAAAGGAGTCTGAAGTAGATTCCTATGGATGTAGCGGTGAGAAGATTGATTTTTCAGTCTTCAAAGGCAGCAGGCAGCACCCTTTTAAAGGCACACATATTCCTGCAGATAAACATGCAGGTCATCAGTCATGCACCCACCTCTGCAAAATGTGCAGTTCTGGGCTATTGGTTTCAAACAAAATACCATTCTGCAGCTATGTGCATCACTTCATTCAGTATGCAGTTTTGTGTTCTATGCTGAAATAGCTCTACCAAACCACACGGATCTCTACCCTGGAGTGTGTTAAACCAGTAGTCACCCAAAGCAGTGCTTGGAAATTTACCCTACCTAACATGTTCAGAGCAGCATCTTGTCCTACATTTCTGACAGTTTTCTTGACTACTGATTGGATCAAAAGTTTTTTTACTGACCCCTTACAAAGCAGTAATTGCTCAGGAGTGTTTAAAAAGCTTTTCAAGGTTGCTTCATTTGTTTCTATGCCTATGAGCAAATGTTAAGACTAAATCTGTATGTGCCCAAATCGATCCTGAACATGCAGCTTCCTGGAAAGGTCGCTGATTGAGACCTCCAGATCTTTATAGTCAGGGACCTCTGTATATTTATGTGAGTGCCGTTTTGAAATCTTTATTCCTTATACTAGGGAGTAAGCTTTCTGTCATGTGGGAACATCCTGCTGTTTGCCTCCAGCACAGTTTGTGGCCAAGGATGCAGAAGATACAGGATGTGATACAACAGCCAGGCCAAGATCTCTCATCAACTGATATTTTGGGACAGCAGCAACTGCATATGAGCCAACAATGGTCTCTCTGTTGGACCCCCACATGTAGCTAGTTCAGCGTATATTACTCATGTCTGCATATGGCTTGCACTTGAAATAGAACTGCTGGCAAAATAAAGGGGTCAAGTTCAGCTCAGATCCATCAGATATTTATATGCTTAACTCTGAAATACTGAAATAAATGCATGTGAGGGTTGGAAACAGTTTGGAAGTGGACTCCATTGACATTAGGAAGTATAGGGTGGTGGGAAAAGAGATGCAAGTCTGCAAGGACTAAGTGCTAGCACTAAAATGAAATGAACTTCAGGGTGAGAAATATACTGATTTTGTTAGTGTCCCAAAATAAGAATATCATATTGTTTAGAAATTTCTTGACTAAAATTGACTTTGACAACGGATTATTGTGTTTCTTCCTATGTTCTTCATGAAAGTTGGCATTCCCTGGTAAGTGGCAGCACTTTTACGGTGTGCAGCATGGCTTGAGGCAGCAAAATATGTCCCTAATACCAGAGTTAAGCAAACTGTTAAAACAGGAACTGAACCAAATGCCCAGATCTCCTCCCCAAGCTCAAACTAAACCTTTCTTTGAGGTTCAGGAATGTTTGGTTAACTTTAAATAAAACAATGTTCTGTTTCTACACATCCTGCTTTCAGTGAAGACTCCAAGCAGAAACATAAAAATATGGCAGGCACATATATGTTTGCGCTATTTCTGGCCCAGCTGAAACCAGGAAACACTGGAAATCTCACAAAATCAGCTATGTCACACAGACTATCCAGCTACCAGCTTCTGTTGCTGTTACCTCACAGAATACAACTCATGTACACACCATTTATTATTAATTTTTCACCAAGTAAGTGTGATAAACAAGTTTCCCAGACTATCAGACATATGAACCCCCCCATTTTTAATCAATTGTGGCAGCACACTATACAGCTGTCTTATATACCTCTTATGCTCCTTCTCATTGAGTCACTGGCATAGTTGCATGAAGACAAATGTCTCTTGTGGTACACAACAACAAACCAAAGTACATCATAACAAAGATAACCAACCAGGCATATGGATGTTGTGCTTCATACTTGGTTTGTGGCTAATTCAAAATACATAGTCCTAAATTTTGCTGCTTGATATCTGTTTGACAACTCTGCATTGCATTTGTAGAGCATAAATATGAAGACAACAGCATTGTTTTAGAGGAACATACTTAGCTGTATAAAACTGTCCTGCATGTAAGGCCAAAAATTTTAAAGCACTTCTATGTACCAGGCTTTTGCAAATTTGCTAATTCATATTTAAAGGAACATTTAATGTTATTGCTAGAAACTATATCACTGTCAGCAGAACATAATACAGCCACTCTGATTACCCAGCTATATGCTTGACCGCAACAAAGCAATCCCAAACGATTCAGTACCACAGCTTCATGCTTGCTAGCCAGATTTATTATCTTTTCCAGATTCTAACAAGACACATATTAAGAAATGCATGTTAATCATTGTCCTAATGGGAACAATATGCACTTAGCATTTAGAGTGTCACACAAAAAATACAGAAGGCGAGTACAGAATAAATGCACTCTGAATTCAAGGAAACCAAATCCTTCCTTCCACTGGCATGTTTCAGTGAAATGGCCCTCTCCACGAGAAATTTTTAATGAACTAGCTAAATTTTAACCAGTACATATATGTGCTTTCATTAGGCATGGGGCAAAGTAAAATGCTATTCTGACCACAGCTGTGAAAGAAAAACAACCACTGTCCCACTTGCTTACGTACAAAAAGCTATGAGTACATAAAGCACTAAAAGCCTGCTCAGCATCTCTCCTCTGGAGACACCAAACTTCCCAGTGTTGCACTGTTTACAGCCAGATGAATTCAGGAGCAAACGACTACCCAACATATGTAGGAGTTCAAGAATCTGTCTTTAAATTTATTTGCAAGTAATAAATAAAATGCATATCTTACAGAATAAATAAGTTAATCTCATTTGGTAAAAGTGCAAAACCCATCACACTTCTGAGAGTCTCAAAGGTGCATGAAGGTTTGGTTTGAAATTTCTAACCCAAAATATGTGCACTTCCTGTGCTTTTTTGGTTATGTAGCGAAAATAAGATTTGAGATGCTGATGAAACAGCAAATAAAAAAGGCATCAGTGGAGTGGGTGCAAAACAAAGCAAGATTGTCAAGTCTGCTTAGATTGCAGTGCCTCACTGCCACACCACACAGAGGACATCTAAGACCTGTGCCTCCCATCCCTCCCTCCTGCCTCCCTACCCAGGTGACAGGCTCCATCCCGACCACCAGGCACTGTCAACACTGATACAGCCTTTATTGACTATGCACTAAGAACAGCTTTTCTTTCTTTCAAATCTCCCTGGAATTATAAAGGTGTTTCCACACCCTGAGTGAAGACTCTTGAAAATAGTCTCGAAACATTAAAGCCATTTAGAGTGCAGTACCTTTTAATCCCTTTGCATAGGTTAAAGCTAGTATTGGCTTGAAAAGTGAGTGCTGAAGTAAAACATGACTGAAAAATGTCTCATCACACTCTACTGGAAGCCTTCTCCAAAAGGGTATTAAATGCACAAAAACTTCGGCTTACTGTTTTTGAACGCGTACCTCGCCCTCCTTTCCTTCCTTTCACAACATTCTCCCAAGAAACAGAAAAGTATTTGCTGCTAACATTACACGAATAAAGCTACTCCATTTTTTATTCATAAAGAACAAAAATTAGCTATTGGACTACCAGCTTCCTGAAGAGCAGAAAGAAAAAAAACCCCAACCAAACAGAACACAAAGCAAAATAAAACCAAGAACAAATTTCCACAGTTTTGATGCATATTGTTTAAAATGGCATTTTTCACTTAGGGATGAGGTTTTGCACAGGTCAGCTTTCACTTCAAGTCTCCAGAAGTAACAAAACTTAGCTTTTTTTTCTAGACAGTACCATTACTGCCATCTGCTTATGCTTTGTCTTGCTGAAAAAAAAAAAAAAGAAATCTTTGCAAAAGGAAAATGAACCTTAAATAAATAGTACCTAGAAATAATGGTAATTATAATACTGCAAGTGCATCACTGAACAGATTAGGGTGATTTAAAGAGAACTTTTGTGTTATATATTTTACTCAGTTATATGCTTATGTTCTCTCTCAAGTGAAAACTTACAAATTCCAAAAAGAGCAACAATTAGCTTGAAAAATCAGCTTAGATGTCAATAACAGACTACTAATAACCATCCTCCTAGCTAATATGTGTTTGCCCAGGGCAGCCAGCGTCCCTAATCAGCATTCATCCTTCATCCTTGTCAGCTGGGCTGTCTGGCAGGTGCTGGGTGGGGTGAACACGGAGGGGTCTGCGATGCCCAGATGGATGTCAAAGAAGCGAGTGGAGGTTGTCACGCTGTAGTTCTTGGTGTAGGTTTCCTGTACTGGGTAACAGTCTTTGACGGTGTAAACGCCGACCCAGGATTCCACTGCAACCAAGCAGAAATGTGACTGCTTTAGGTGACAAGAGAAGATGAATGTGTCATGATGATGTCAGTCTCTTTTAACTCATTGTTTCTGTTTAACATTGTCTATTCAGATCCTCATTATCATGTTATTTTAAAAAAATTCCTATTCCTTTCAAACACTTCTAGTGGTTCATTATCTCAAGACAACATTCAGTGCTGATCTCCTTCAGGTATGTGATGTAGCAAGTCCATCCCTTTTTTAACTTCAGTTTAATTCCACATGTTAATCTTAGACGTGCTCCCTCACTTTCCCCCTTGTTGTCTGCCATCACCTCTACCTTCTCCACTATGCTATTTAGGCAGTGGCAGTAATAACATTGAAGTGGTTTCCTTTGAATACCCTTTGCTTTTCTCTTTTATTAACCTTACAGACACCTTCTGTGATCATTCTTTACCCTTTCCATCATACTCTCCGGTTGTTTCATGCATTTCAGATCTCTTGATAGCAGAAACTCATGATATTAAAATTACTCACTGTGATCACAAATCAGTTCCTGTAACAAAGTTTTCTAGTCCCAAGGACACTTATTTTCTCTCACCCAGCACCAGTCACACTCATTTATTTTCAGTACTTCCAATTTTGTGTCCTATGCTGTACCACAATCACATTACCAGAAATAAATAAATGATGACAAGAAACACACACATATATTGTATCCAAGGAAGGGTGGCAAACTGAGTAATATTTGAACATACCGCTCCAGTGCATGCTAGTATAGAAAAAATATTTTGACCTAATTAATATGGCCTTGAGTATACAGAAATGGAGGCACCTTTTACTCAACAAACCTCTCTGAATTTTGAATAAAAAAATTATGGCAAAAAATGATGCTACCAAATTAGCCTGCATCTCCCCTGAAACTCTGATAATTGTAAAAGAAATATAACTTGTAGAATCCAAACCAATGTTAGCTAAAAGCTACATAGGTAGACAGACAACTCTCAGACATTATGTTTATAAATGATTATACAGAAAAGCACTGGAGATACAAAATAATACAGGACCCAATTCCTCCATAATTTACTGAATGTATCTGGATATAAAGTTCCACAAAAATTCCAAAAATATCAGCTCTGAAAAAAGAAATAACTCTTGGAGTGAGTGATAATTTGCCTCTTGCAGAATACTAGAGGATGTATCAACCTAGTTACAGAGGTCTAATGATCTTATCCTTTATTTTCTGCTTCATTTGTTCTGCTTTTATTCTAGAAAAAAGTATTTTCCTCAAGTTCATAACTAGTCCATATATTAGACATCTATAACCATAAGCATTGCATTAGCTGAATAGTCCCATAAATTTCACAGAGGTTTTAAAATTATTTTTATAGTTGTCTGGGTCATCAATAAACCACAGATGAAACTGAAGCCAAAGTGCTAATAAATTGCTATGCATTCAAAATCTACCAAACTGTACCTTGGAAAATTCAGCCTCCTTTCTTTTATGATGTAAGTGTTCAGCTGCCAAGTGCAGAACTAAGCCTTGTGAGTAGACATTTCTTACCAGTATAGAGGATAATGAAATTTAGGCACATATAAAGGATTTCAGTGCCTGCAGAACCATGTGTAGATAAACACTGACACCTGCTTTGTTTCTGCAGACTCTAGTTTGAGTGTGCCCTTAATTATAGTACCAATAATTCTCTAGACAAATTTTGGATACAGGCTGCCAGATCCAGACATGAAATGATGCTGTTCCATGCCAAACTCTTTAAGGTATGAAATACAATACAATCAAGTCCCTTGAACATATTTAATCCTGCTGAGATATGAAACATTTTCCTAATAAAATGCATTGTTGTTAAAATGATATTCTGCATGCGGGGCATTTTCATTACCTCTTCCTGAGAATTTTATAGAAATATGGAAAGCTGGAGTGAAACACAATTTTATTTTTCCCCATGCAGCAGAGACTTTGATTATTATTAAAATAAAACAAAAAGCATGCACATACATTTCCTGGCTGGTTTTCTGTCAGACCATTCCTGTACCATAACTTCATCTCCAGGTCCCCCAATGTAGTACTGATCTTCATAAGTTGAATTGGCAGGAATATCATACGGATCCCATGGCTCTGTCAGAGCAATCTTTGAGCAAAGCTTTGTAACTTGTTCAATCTGAAACATCACTGCATCTTTGTAGAGCAATATATATTCAAAGAACCTGAAACATTAAGAAAAAGCAATTTATATATATACATAGTCTTTTTCTATCCTAAGCAAGGAACATTGCTGATATGTAATCTTGCCTTTGACTTCTTGGTATAAGAACATTTCTACTTGCATTAAACTTTGCCAAACTTTGAGAAATGCTAACCAGTTGGGCTGAAACTTCCCATGCTGAAAGTTTGTCTCAGCTGATTCTTTCCAAAATAAATAAATCGGGCTGAACTGGTTCAGCCATTTCTGAGAACAACAGAACAACTTTTCTGAGAACAACTGAGAGAAAAACATGTTATTATTCCTAGTTTTGTTTTCGTTTTTTTTTAATAACTGTTTCATTAAAAAGCTCTAATGCTTCCATGTTTTGGAGAAAGGACTTAAAATTTTGGCAGGGGAAAAGTTTTTAATAAAAGTTGCCCAGATTTGGCTAAGCCTTTGAAAAAAATCTGCTTGCATAGCCTCAATAGATTCACTTCTCCATATATGTGGTAGAGCCTTTCTCTGTACCGGTTAGATGTGGTATCAACTATCCTCACAGATGTTTCTCCATGGCAACACACGTAGCTTAAGTGGGACAGGGCGGTGAAGGGGGAAGTCCCAAGTGCACAACTGAGAGGGCCACCCTCCTAAAGGCACAGTTTCTCTCTGGAAGCCACCAGACCCAAGAAGTAGTGAAAGGAGACAGCAGAGGAGCAAAACAGTAAGGCAGAGATAAGGAGAGGTGTGGAGCTCAATGAGCTTGAGAGGCTCTATAGAAGGTGAAGTCAACAAAATGGACAGTTAACAAGGCTTTAAAACCAATCTTCTATTGAGTATGAAGTGACCAAGCCATGCTCTGAGGAGAGACGATAAACATTTATATGGACACTTTCATCTGGTTACTGTTTACAGTGGTCTGGGCTGCCACCAACACTGTGACTGCTTCCATACCTTCAGAAAGGAGGTGGCATGATCCTTATCTTCTAGCTGGGCACAAAAGCAGAGAGAAACAGAAAATCAAAATTATCAGAAATATCAGCTGATCTTGAATACTCAGCTGGAAACAGCAGAAGTGTAACTTCTCCAGGGTACTCTGCATTACCAATCAGGTGATAGGCTGTTCAAAGCATGTCTCAAAGCATTTTTATGCGTGCTCTGCATCTTTTGCAAAGGACTTATAGGGACACTTTCTAAACCCTCCAAAACTCTGCACTCATTATTAGAGGCCTCCCTTGAACATCTCAGCTGAAGCATTTGGCTAAAGGCTACTGTTATGCAGTTAATCATGTGAAAATGAAGGGAACAGCTTCATCTTTCCATTTGTAATTCCTTCCTTCATTCTTAAAAATGCTTCCACTTCCTGCAAAAAAAAAAAAATGGCTTGTGTGTCTTTGGATACAGACATCTTCTACTTCACAAATCTGATGTTAGTCCCTAACACTATTCATCCTGTGCCATCAGAAAGATGGGAAGCTAGTTAAGAACACTGGATAATTCCTGTAATTGATGAGATGATGTACAAAAGCAAGAGCAGACCTTTCTCTATTTCCTAACTCCTGCATGTTTGTCTTTGCAGTCCTCACATTCTTTTGGGGAGGATGCAAAGTTTACATAAAACGGGGTGGAAACCAAAACAATTTACAGTTTTAATTTTTGCACTACACAACTGCACCAGACAGCAATAACTTCACCCACCACTGATACAGTAGCATTTAAAGGTTGCATAATGAGAAGGGTCTCAGCACGCTTAAAAGCATCTGAGCAACATTCCCATCACTTCTTGAGAGGAACATTTATCCAGCACACGTTGAAACACAGGCAGGCTAAATGCCATTAGCCAAACTGTATGGAGTGACAGAGAATATAAAATGGGACAAAGAAGCTGACATGATGTAAACTGGGGCCACTCTCACACACAACCTTGCAAAACATGAGATGTAGCTGGTCCCACTTTCCATGTGGAAGTCAATCACTGGGAACTTCCCCCACATTGACCAGACTCACACAAACAGGCTGATTAAACTGCAAGGCCATATATGACCTTCCCCAGGGTAAATCACTATCCTGCCTGTATCTTAAAATAGTTCTGCTTCTGCCGTGACTTTCACCAACTTAAACTCACCTGCCATTTTCTTAAAGGCAAGGTTTCTAAAGTCAAGGTGCACTACTGAAGAATTCAGAGTCTTTATATTTTCTTACATAAACCCATCCTGAGACCACATATGGACATACATAACTTTTATATCACATTTGGTCCAGAGAACATACAAGAACACTAAAATACATTTATTTATGTGCTTTCAATGAGAGTCTAATGACCGAACTACTCTTCAGCAGGCTGCCCAGCAACTCCCATAAAAGTGGGATGGGAAATGCATTACAGAGGAATCTATCACCATGTTTGAGACATCAGAGTGATAATATACTGATTTTGTAAAAAAAACAAAAAGTCCCAGAGTATTACAAACTACTGGGAATAAAAATTACACTATTACATTTATTTTTTTATTTTAAATCCTCACTTAAAACTTAATTCACACAGAAATTTTACTCACATTTTTAGCAATCTTGCAGACAGCAAGATGGGCATTATGAAACAAAAAAGTAAATAAAAATGAGGAAAATCCAAACAAATCAAACTTAGCACCAATCATCTCTCTAGCACCCATTCCACAGAGTAAAAGGCTCCACCATGTATATTTTTGGTTCTGGGAGAGGCACTGAACATATGTGTAAGAGCTACACCTTGATGTGCTGTTGGGATGAACTCTGTCTCTGTGGTGGCAGGCACATGAGAGGAGATCTGCAGAGAGCGTGGTTCTGCTCACATGTGCATTACAATCTCACCCCTGGGTAGGCAGGGGCAAGATTTACACTGTCCTTGTTCAACCCAGATGTGCCTCACATCCAAGTTTTATAGAGAATTGCTCTGTGTCCTGGAAATAGCTAGCACAGAAACCCAAGGTTGCACAGGATCTGAGTTTAACAGCATATGAAAGGTGAATGGTTAAGTTGTTGTTTTATAAAGAGAAGAATTTACCAGCCAAAATGAATAACAAAATGTGCACGATATAAAAATGGTAATTTCAAAAAAAAATATTTAAAAATAAGAAATATTTTCCATTTCTTGATTTTAACCAGCCAAGTCCTAAGTATACTTCCTCTATTTGTTTTAGGTGCCTGAGATTTCATTGGCTTTTTGAGGGGAAGCACAGAGTCCTGAAAATAGGTCTTGGCAAAGAAACAGGACAGGAAATTATTTTAAATTAGTTTGTTTTTTCAGAAGAATACAACATATTTGCAGTCTGCACCCACCTCTAATATTATTTTTATAATAATTTAATTACTTAAACTGCAACTTCAAGAAAGCCCAAACCTAAAACAAAGTGCCCCAACTAGGTCTCAATTAGGCAGCTTGAAACAGATATGAAGAAGTTAGTTGGACAATTATCCTATTTGCCTGACTGAGATTATTTCCCTTCCTTTCCCATCCTATTCCACCCTACCCTGTCCTATGCCTCACCCCCTTGCACACTATGGGACTCTCTCATGATCCTTAATATTCCCTTTGTCTGTGCCTGAAAATGGATAAATTCCAGCATATAAAGACACTCATGTTTTTGTTCCTATGCTTTACAGAATTTCTCAACTCTGGACCATATCCTGCGCAAATAATTCCATTGATTGTGCTGGAAGCAATCATGTCAGATAGGTGGGATACAGGCTGCATTCAGTGCTTTCTTCTTCCAAGCTAAGGAAAGCATTTTTCTGAATAAAAGAACAACTGAGTTTAATGCAAAGGCAGAATACCATGACCACACAATCTCAAGGTGAAGCACTTGTGTTAAGGACATACTGCAAGGGGTGGGTGTGTATCCAAATACTGTCCCACCTCTGAGATTCCTCATGAAATCTGGGGAGATAGTTAGAGGTTCCTCTCAGGACATAACCAAGATAACATAAAGACCCACTCCTGGACCCCCATAAAGGCCAGAACTGATTAACTTGTCTTCTGAATGGGTTACTGTTTTGCATGTTAATAACACAATTCAGAACAATGAACCATTTTTCAACATTTGTCAGAAAAAAACCCAGCATTAACATTAAGATCATGCTACCAGCTCCTTTTCAGGTGCTCAGTCGGCATCCTGTGCTGGGTCCTTCCCAGTCCTGAAGCATGCTAGCCTGCCCATCACCTAACATGTCTGCCTGACTCCCAGGGTTTACTTCTGCACTTCCAAGGACTTACTCGTGAAAGCCAAGCTGACAAGAAAGGAGCTGCTTGCTGTTTGGCTGCCTTTGTAGTGACTCAGAGGAGCAGAGGTGCTTTCAGCGGCATGGCAAGACCCCTGTGATGTACTGAAGAACATCAGACAAGGTCATTTGCTAGAGAGAAGCAAAATAGTGGTCTGAGATTGAGACTGGGTAATAGAAATTCCTTGTGTGCTAAATCTGGCTCTGCATCATTTTGCTCTGTGGCTTTGGACAAGCAACTTGTATACAGTACCAAAGCCTTAAAATGCTGTTTGTTATTTTTCATTGATTGCTGTAGCACTGGAGAGACACAAATCAGTGATCACAAACCAGCTGCGTGAGGTATTGTTTTAAAAAAGAACAAAACCACAAATCCTGCCCCCCAAAACCACTGAAACAATGGCAAACCAGGTCTTCCTTTACTGCAAAGGTGTATTGGAGTTTCATAGACCTAGGATGTTTGCAGCCTTAAAACTCTCACTCACATTAGCCAGGATATATTTATTACCTAGTAGTGTAAAGCTATTGAAAAATGGAAGCAAAATTTTATGTATTTGCATCTGAGATACTGTATCACTCAGCAGGAAACAGTATTTGCTATTTAATATTTCAAGCTGAGGTTGCTGCAATTATTTCCAAGCTAACTTTGCTTTCTCTTTTGTGATTAAATGAAAGCTTGAAGCATCTGTCTGCCTTTGTGGTACTACTTAACTCTTTGCCAGTTTTGTTTGTAAAAAAGACTTTAACATTTTGAAAGAAGCTAAACTCACCTCTAACTAGAAGAAATTTCACTACAAATATCCCAAACAAATTCTCTGTTCTAGTGTGCATGGATAGATACATCCATATATTTAATTCTAGAGTTATTTTGTATCCTCTAGAAAAAATACTCCACAATGATACCACTCTTTTTTACACATTTTTTACTGAAGATGGACTGGGAGAATGGGAACCTTTACTAGAAGTGTGACTACATAACCCCATCTTCTCAGGTCCTCAGATTAAGAGTATTTCAAGGGAGCAAAGCTGCCAAACAGACAGTTGATAAACACTCATCAGGTCAAAAACATTCATCTGCTTTTGGAAGGATCTGGCAAGCTCATTTCAAAAGGGAGAAACATTCGTTTTTTAGTGTATTTCTGGGAACTCCTTTCCTCTTTCCCATGAAGTTTTCGGTAATTTCAGACTTGTGTTTTTCTTCTGGTATATCAGACCTCAACAACAACAGTAATTTACCATATTTGATCTCACATGTTTGGCAGTGGTGCAGGACTATGGTATATTGTACAAATACAGGACTGTGCAAATACATGTGACAGCAAATGTAATGTGATATTGTGTAAAAGTAGTATTTTTTAGTCTGACTTAAATCACTCACAGATTGTAAAGGCTTTTTTTTTTTTTTTTTTTAATTTTCAAGGAGATCAGGCCCCCTATATCAGGTATCTTATTAGCAAGGTATATGAGGAACTTTGACCACACTACCAGTTTCTGAAGTAGAGAGACTTAGCCAATTCAAGTCCTGTTAATTATGAAGTTGGTGTAGAAAGAAAACCTTAAATACAGGAATCAAAAGCTGCAAAGTCAAAGCTACATCAGCTAAAAGATGGCATATTTTTGTGACTTTAATCATGAAACTCAACAAAAAATTACGCAATTTCTTATTATTTTAGTTGTTTTCTCATAAATTAGATTAGTTATTTTGGCAAACACTAAGGGAAATTCAGCTCTTCAGCAAGAAGACTGTTTCCCCTGCTGTCCCTTTTGGGCTATTTGACACTTCTTAATAATCCACCAAGTCACACCCCTGAGAACAATGCACTGGAATTGAAGCAGAAATTCAGAAAAACAGTAAAGCATTTTGTTTAAGGGAGCTGTGTTTTGCAAGGGGCTAAAAGATGCACTGCCCTTAATAGACAGCATCTATGTGTTTCTATAAATAACCATATATTCATAATGGGAGTCCTCAGCAGACAACAACAAGGCTCAAAAGGAATGGAAGATGTGGCCAGCATACAATAAAGCTTTTCAATCAATCAATGGAATCACCTCCTAGGGAATTTGGTATATACTAGCAGAACCACATATCAAAATATACCTGACGTCAGAGATTATTTTCCTGTTCTGGGTTTGTACAAAAAGTCTAGTACAATGACACTTCCACGAGTAAGTTGATAATAATAAAGGTTACTGGAAAATCACAGCAGGGCTTAGAGGAGACCCAAAAGAGTGTGGAAGGCCAGGACTCCCCTCTCAATACACCTCAAAACACCTCAGGAAAGACAAAATAATAAAGAGGGAAATGACAGAGGTACAATTATAATTTATTTATTACATTTCTCACCCTCTTTGTGCAATATGCAGAAAGGCAGTAAATAACTCAATTGAAAGCGTTGATACTCAAACTGAGACATAGAAATGCTCTTTTGAGAGGGCAATGATTTTAAGCCACTCTGTGAGCTTGTAAAGATGTAAGAAATAGGAAACAGAAATTTAACATGTAGAGAGAGCCAGAAAAAACATGGTCACAATGACTGAGAGTATCTCAAAAAGGAAAAAAATACATAACCAAACATAAAAGACATATCTGTTCTCCTGTTTTTAATTCTGCCTCTAGAGACCAGTCAAGAGCCTGCAGCTCGTGCCACAAGGGCTGGTGGGACCTGGGCAAGGCCAGGAGTAATGGTGGCCAAGCCCCTCTATCATGTATAAATGGAGCCCACAGGGAGCAGTAGAGGCCAGGGCAGGCAAACAGGGTGTGGGGTGGCTCTTCCCGTGGAAGGGTGCTCAGCAAGGGTGCTGAACCTCTGCCAGCTTGAGCAGGGAGCAACAGGATCCACCCAGCAGAAAGGCACAGCCTCCCTAAACTCTGCAGCTGCTACAACTGATGCAGCTGCCCAGACAGAGCTCTGATGGACCCAGGTGTCACCTGCAGGGTGCTTTCTGCTTGGATAGCGGCAGTGAGAATCCCTGTGGGAACGGAGCCCAGGTCCAGGAACATCTCTGCTTAGTGACAGAGCTGTGGGAGCAGAATAGGCTGAGGAGTATCACGCATTGCAACGACCTTTAAACTAGATTTGAAGTGAGAAAGAGAGAAAACCAGGCTTGACAGGTAAGCCTGGGGGTGGCATACCCATGTTTGAGAGATGGTATGCTATCAAGGTCCTTTGGTTCTGCCCTCTCAGTGGAGGAAGGGTATGGAGATCTACACAACAGCAAAGACACAAGGGTTACTGATGTGTTAAAAACCACAGAAGTGCTTGAGAACAACAGTCACACAGGACTTTTTCCCTTCACAAAATAGGTGGCAGGATCAACAGCCCAAGTGAAGCACATTTACGCTGATGTGCAAAGCATAGGCAACAAACAGGAGGAGCTGGAAGCCACTCTGCAGCAGGAAAACTGTGACATAGTTTGAAAGATGGCAGGATGACTTGCAGAACTGGAGGGTTGTAAAGGATGGCTGCAAATGCCTCAGATGGGACAGGAAAGGAAGGAGAGGTGGCGAAGTAGCCCTGTATGTTAGGGAGTGTTTTGTTTGTCTGGAGCTTAGTGACGGTGACAACAGGATTGAATGTTCATGGGTAAGAATCAGGGGGAAGGCCAGCAAGGCAGATGTCATGTAACAGACCACTCAACCAGGATGAAGGGGCAGATGAAATACTCCATAAGCAGCTGGGAGAAGTCTCACACTTACTGGCTCTTGTTCTCATGGGAGGCTTCAACCTACCAGATGTCAGCTGGCAATATAACACAGCAGAAAGGAAACAGTCTAGGAGGTTCCTGGACTGTGTGGAAGGCAACCTCCTGGCACAGCTGGTGATGGTGAACAGTGATGAATTTGTGGGTGATGCAATGGTTGGAGGCTGTCTTGGGCATAGTGATCACAAACTGACAGAGTTTTAAATTATCAGAGAAGTAAGGAGGGGGAGTTCAGCAGAACATCTTTCTTTGACTACTGGAGAGCAGACTTCGGCCTGTTCAGGATGAGGAACTTATCCAGTTACTTATCTAGTACTTAATGCCTTCTTTGCTTCAGTCTTTAATGGTAAGACTAGTTGTTCTCTGAGTACCCTGAACTAGAAGAAAAAGACAGGAAGCAGAATGAAGCCCCCATAATCCAAGTGGAAATGGTTAATGACTTGTACACATGTCATATTTGTGTGTGAAACACAGAAGTCCGCGGGGCTGGATAGGATCTACCCAAGATTACAGAGGGAGCACATGGAACTGCTCACTGGGACACTTTCCACCATTTGCTGACAGCCCTGGCTCACTTAGGAGGTCACAGCTGACTGGAAGTTAGCAAATGTGATGTTCATCTACAAGAAGGGCAAGGAGGAGGATACAGGGAACTACAGACCTGTCAGCCCGATGTCAGTGCTGTGAAAGGTCATGGAGCAGATCACCCTGACTGGCATTATGTGGTATGTGCAGGATCGGTTATGAAAAGCAGATCCTGCTTGGTCAACCCAATCTCCTATGACTCAGTGGATGAGGGAGAAGATGCTGTTGTTTACCTGGGCTTTAGTAATGTCTTTGACACAATGAGCCACAGTACTCTCCGGAAGGAACTGGCTGCCCATGGTTTATATGGGCACTGTCTGAAAAGCTAGTCCAGAGAGCGGTGGTGAATGGAGTTAAATCCAGCTGGTGGCTGGTCACAAGTGGTGCTCCCAAGGGCTGAGGACTGGGGTTAGTCCTGTTTAGTATCTTTATGAACTGGATGAGGGGATCAAGTGCACCCTCAGTAAGTCCACAAATGACACCAAGTTGGGCAGGAGTGTTGATCTGCTGGAGGGTACAGTTGCTCTACAGAGGGAACTGGACAGGCTGGAACAACAGGCTGAGGCTAATGGCATGAGGTCAACAAGGGCAAGAGCTGGGTCTTGCACTTGGGTCACAACAACCACAGGAAGTGCGTCAGGCTGGGGGAAGAGTGGCTGGGAAGCTGCTCAGTGAAAAAGGACCAGGGGTTGCTGGTCATCAGCCAGCTGAACATGAGGCAGAGTGTGTCCAAGTGACCAAGAAGGTCAATGGCATCCTAGCTTGTATCAGCAAGTGTGACCAAGGCAGTGATTGTCCCCTTATACTCAGCCCTGGTGAGGCTGCACTTAAAACGACGTTCAGTTCTGGGCCCCTCACTACAAGAAGGACATTGGGGTGCTGGAGTGTGTCCAGAGATGGGTAACGGAGCTGGGGAAAGGTCTGGAGCACAAGTCTGATGAGGAGCAGCTGAGGCAGATGGATGTGTTTAACCTGGAGAAAAGGAGGCTCAGGGGAGACCTCATTGCTCTCTACAATTTTCTGAGACTGTAGCCAGGTGGGTGCCAGTGTCTTCTCCCAAAGAACAAGTGATAAGACAACAGAAAATGGCCTGAAGTTGTGCAACGGGAGGTTTAGACTGGATATTTGGAAAGATTCCTCCAAGCACTGTAACAGGCTGAGCAGAGTGGTTGACTCACCATCCCAGGAGGTATTTAAAAGATGTGGTGCTTAGGGACATGGTTTAGTGGTAGCCTTTGTAGTGTTAATTTAACTCTTGGCCTCAATGACCCTAAAAATCATTTGCAACTGGAACCTAAATAATTTGATGATTCTAATTGTCAGATTTATCTGGAGTTTTCACACCTTTCCCTTAATCAGGGTCTGAGACAGGACATTAAACTGGATGTTAGCTCTGCCCCTATGAAAGTATCTATTTTACACATCAGAAAGGCATAGCAGAGTGAGGTTCCTTAATTATAAATAACTAAATGTAAATACTCCCCCTTTTGCAGACACAACTTTAGAATAAAAGAATAATAAAATATAAACCAAATTTTTTTCAACTAGAACTGGGTACTGCAGCTTCCTACACAACTTCTGTTTGTAAACAGAGGAGGACCTTCATACACCATGAAGAGGGATGATTACATGCAATTCAGGAGCCCTATAATAATCTTCACCATTGTAAATCCCGTCATGCATATACTTGGCCTGTTAGTTGCTTTTCAATATGAGCCTCTGCAGAAGAAGTCTGAGGAACAGATTGCCTTTTGGAACAGATGGGGAGGAGGTCCCTATTCTGACAGAGCAAACTTTTCTTTCATGATGGAATATTCCCTGGAAAAATTTGTGAGGATATGCGCTTGTACCAGATTGCTGTCCCAAGATGTAATGATTTCCACCTTCCATTTGCAATGATTTCCTTAAGAGGGATGATTCAGGTCTATCTGATATCTGTCCAATATAAAAAATAAAAAGACTGTGTCTGTTTTCAAGGGAGTTTGGAAGTCAGGCCAGATAATCAGACGCAACAGTTTGAAAGCATCTTCAACTTTCTAATACCGTCACCCAAAGATCTGAGTATAGCTTATTGTTAAAGAAACTTTGTGAAAGATGGAGATTCACTTCACTGGAAATAAGCGCAACCTGAAATCATGGCACTGATTTCTTCCTCCCCACCTCCAACGTAAAAGTAATTTCATTTCAACTAGAAATCTTTGTGCAGGTCTTTTCCTTCTTCCTTCAGCAGCTATCAATCAAAAGTAATATTGTTAGGATTCAAATACAATGTGTCAGTGCGTTAAAATTCCAGGTGGAACTGACTGCAAGTGTGCAAAATAGAAGAATTACAGGAAAGAATGGAATGTCTATTTGAAAGAAAACATATAATTAGGGAAGATGTTAATTGCACCATTTTTGTAAATGAAACAGCATTTTGAACACAAATCCACTGACAAGTGGTGCAGTGCACAGTAATGATTCAGAAAGGGAAGTTTACAGTTCTGGGTCCTTTAGGCAGGTCATTTATTCTGCTCTGCTTAGTCCTGATGAGACCACAATGCTGATGCTGCTTCTGGTTTTAGATGCCTCACTTAAGGCAACAGATAAACAGATAGTGTTTAGTGCAGAGAACAGCAAGGACAGTGGGATGTTTAACAAACAGGACCTATGAAGGAACTGACCATGTTTAGTTTACAAGAGCAAGACTGAGGTATGATGGTATGACAGCCAGTATATCAAAAGCTAAATATGAATACAGATTTTTCTCCATGGAACCTGAGGCAAGAAAGGCTTACTTAAGAGATACTCCGAAAATTTCTGTGCCTTCTTACAGTCCAGCTTTTACAAGAACTGGGAAGAAAATCAGAAATCAGAGACAATCCATGTGAAGCTTTTCTTCTCCAGGATGGAGGGACAGGTATGGTATATGGCAACTTGGAGATCTTCCCAGCCTTACACTTAAGTGATTGGAGAATGATTGGAGAATACTGACGGCTGCTGGTCTTTTTTTTTTTTGTAACAGACTAGCTCAATCAGTAAGTCCTGATATTATATGAGCTTGACACTGCTACCTTTCCAAAGATGCTGAACAACTTTGGGGATGACTTCCTGAGACCTCCCCAATGCAAAAGTGGCACTCTCTGAGGAGTCTCAGCAGAGGGCTCCATCTTGTTTCACATGGAAATTTGAGAGATGGTGCCATCTCCTGCAAACTGATGACCTTCAGCTCTGTTTGCTTGCACAATTAACCTAATTACACCTATCATACTGTTTTTAGTGCCTGAATGAAGACAAATACTGTCTAAAATCAGGACTGGTGAGATAGGAGTCAAATGAAACATGTTCAGCATTCATAGGGAATAATTAAAAGGTTGAACTATCTGTTAAACTTCCTCTTCATGAAACTGTTTTTCTTTGGTCCTCTTTGAGTTATTGTGCTTTTTGTTATGACAAGAACTTTTCCACCTTTGGGAGGTGGGGAGTGGCTTTCAGCAGTCACCACATGCCTACTGCTTGTAGGAATCCTCTGCAGGCAATATCCAGGATGCAACACAAGAAAATGGCATGTCCTTAAAAATCATCTGGGCTGAAAATACATAAATAATTAATAGAAGAAAATTCATTTCAAAACCTTTGTCTTCAAGTTATTGAGTATTTGCTTTAGGGCACACATCAGTGTGTTTGACACAGAACCATTTCACAGGTTATCTGTTAGTCCATCACAGAAATAACAGTTGCTGAAGACATTGCAATCAGATAAAGAAAGCACGGTTAAGCACACATTTCTATTTTTCAGAATGTTTATAGCTGTATCAATTGTATTAAACCCCTGACGTTTATTTTTCATTCAAGGACAGTTCTAAGAAGCAGCAGCAAAGAGGGCAAGATCTGTAAATAATATTGGTATAAATATACTACACTGGCACAGCTGAAAGTTTTCCATTACTCAGGAAAAGGTCACTAGACCTATTGAACATGTTTAGACTACCCATGCTGCTTAAAACATGACAGAAATAGCTTTACCATTTAGCATCTGACACAAACACAAACTGAAGTCTTTAGCAAACTGGTATGCTTACCTAATTTTGGGGTGTTTTCCTGACACAGAGCCCAGTGTCCGACACACACTGACAGGGAGCCACAGTTTTCTTTGAGCTTTGCTTAGTTATATGAATGTAGAACTTCTGTGCATGCTAAAAGTCTTTCCCTTTATTATTCCTATAATCATAACAGAAATTAAAGTAACAATAATTGAAGTATATATTTAATGGGCAAAATTTTCAAATTGACCAGTGATTTTTAACAGCTTCCTATTTTGGGCATTCAATGTGAAGGTATTTAAAAAGGGACAATTTTCAGAGGGACAGCATTCAGTATTTTCTAAAATTCAGTGTGTTAATCATTGAAAAACAGAGGTGCCCGATTTTACTACACACTCTTTTTTTTTATTCAAAGACTGCAAAGGAAACTCCTAAATTCTCTCCTCAGAGAAAAATATGAGCAGAAATCACTTTCTCCCTGTCAGATTTTCTCTCTCATCTCTCATGTTTCCAATTGTCAAGAGACAACTGTTCTCTCCACATCATAAGAGCAGATCCTCATGTAACTGCTGCTGTTTGCAATTTCCATCCATCAGATATGTAATTAGAGAAAAATCTGGCTCTATAAACCCTTCTCCAAAATTATACATTAACCTGACCCAAAGTCCCATGAAATCAGCCAGAAAAGTTTAACTGATTTCTACAGATGCTACATCAGGTGTTTATTAGCTGTTTCATTTAGAAGAAAACTTAAGCTGAAAAATGTTTAAAACCTAACACAGCTATCAACTTATCTCAAATGGGAAACATAAGATGCTGAAAGACAAACATAACATTTTATGCAATCTCAACTACAAAAAACGTATTTCCACAAGTTTTAGCTGACTTTTGCATATTATTTTGTGGTATTTCTTGTTCTTCTCCCTTATAGTGTTCTGGGCCTTGTTTTTAGGCAAAGTAATTAACATCTTTATATCCTTAACAGCAAACACTTAAATTATATAAAACACCTTTTTGTCATAAAAACTCCTGATTGGGAAGGTTTTTTTAATGCAGTCTCTTGCTACAGCTAACTGGACAAAAGTCCTACAACTCTGGGAGTATGGAAACTCAGAAAAATGAATTTTCTTATGAGAAATCTTTGGAGCATTTTCATTTATCCATTTGTTTTCTGGTCTGCTGTATCGCTTGGGGTACTTGATCTCCTACATTCTCTGCATTGTATCAATCATGTAGTTGGACTCAACCAGGGAATGAGAAAGTGGTTTCTGAGGCAGGAAGGTGCTACTGAAGCAACAAGGGTGAGAGAGGATGGAAAAAACTTTCTGCACCAAGCCTCATGTTGTTACTGCCTGCCCCACTGCTCTACACTGCAGGTGTATCTCAAGGACATTGCACCTGGAGGCTGCTATGATCAGGTCTCACAAAATTTAATTTCTACATGTGTTACTTCAGTATAAACAGTTTGGGCTAATGATTTGAGCTGACTTCTTTCCTTATATTTGATGCTTGCTCATACACTGTACTAAGATCCTGGCAAACATCATATGCATATTGTAATGATGAGAAGTTCTTTTACTTTTCATAATATTTTAAGGAACATTTTTAAAAATGCAAAAATTATCTACAAAAAGAATTGATGGAGTTTTGCAGCCTGAAACTGCATTCACATATTTGGGGGGATGAATCAGGCTTGTAAGTGCATTTTTCCAATCTTTCAGAGGAAGGAAATCCAAAGAACCAAACTGTGTTTTAGACATGTTAGACTTCCAAAACACAGTAAGACAGGAGGTCCCACTTGACCCACCAAGGATCCCTTTATCAGGTTCCAGCTAAGCAGCTGTGGTACCGACATTTTTGAGGTGGTGCCTCAAATATCATCTGACTGTACATCACTTTGACATGGCTTGACTATGTTAGCACAACTTATGTGACAGACAGGGTACTCTGGACATCTCTAAATTTTAAGTAATTTTGCCTTTGTCTCTAGTGACTAACTGTTTTCTTCCTCAGAAGACTAGATGACTTTAGGAATTTAGGAACTTACAGCAACCTGCTATGAGGTATTTATGTTATGAAGTCAGCTGCTCTTATACTCAATGAAACTAAGCAAAAAATTATGTAAATATGTCAATAAACAAAGGATATACATAAATGTATTGAGAATCAATATCTTCATGCTTACATTTAGTTTAGAGATAGGCAGAGCAGAAGTTAAAAAAAATAGCAATTTTTTATATTCTGTTATGTTGAAGCAATTACATTGTCTCTTATATTTTCTTCAATAACAAGGGCATAAACTTAAATGCAATAGGGTGTCTCCACTCTGATACCCTTATATACCTTTTACTCTCCTTAATTATTTTCTTTCATCTATAAAAAAAGTACAAGAAGTGCCTCACCTTCCCACTTTATCAAGCACGTTATCCAAATTTGTGCCTTCCACTATTTTCTGGAACAGACAGGGTAACAAACCAGTCTGGCTTTGCAAATCCTGTGTGGTTTTGGGCACAGGTATTTAAAATGATACAAGGAAGTGTCTAAATAATCACAAAACCATAGATTGGTTTGGGTTGGAAGGGACCTTAAAGACCACCTAGTTCCACCCCCTTGCCATGGGCAGGGACATCTTTCATAGGACCAGGATGCTCAAAGACCCCAGAAACTCTCACAGATGAAAAAAAGAAATTACTTTCTTGTACAGAAGATGCAAGTAAATGAATCTGTATCTAATTAAATAATGATACAATAATCTGGAAACTAATTATAGTAAGAATTCCTCATTCTGTACAGAATTCTGCTCCCCAAACACAAATCCTCTAATAATTACCATAACTGCACAGCATGAGTAAACTTTCCAGTGCTGATTGCCTAAGAGTATGGCAGAATCCTAAGTTTCCTGGCAAGAAAAGTATCTGAATATGATAAAACCACAGTTGCAAATAGTATTAGGAGATACTGAAAGAATGAAAAATAAAATCTTTCTTCATTGTGTTCACTGAGTGGACTCTGGGTTCCATATGAGTGTTTAAAAGCCATTAGCACTGACATGCACAAAACTGCCCTTGGAAAACTCTGGGGAAAATCTGGCCACTCCCCCTCGAAACATGAATTTCTGAAACAACAAGTATCCATACAAACAGTAAGTTTCCATGCAGGCAGACTACTTAAGGAGAAATTTCCAGCTGTTTAGCAGCTATACAGGTCTCCTCACACCAGCTTTCCTGTGTGGAGGTTCACCAAAATAAATGGCAAAGCACGACACATTTTAAGAAGCTCTTGTATCTACTGAGCCTTCTGATTTTCAGATGAAGAAGCAACTGTGAATTCCCACAAAGAACTGACAGAAGGACAGCAAATTAAAGCTTGCTAAGTGCGAAAGTACCAGAACTGACAGAGTAAGGGATGGGTAACATCAGATACCAAAACCTCAGTGGAAAGTCTTATTAGTGGTTTATCTTCATTGCTACTTATACCACTTTTTCTTTTACTGCAATTGGTCCCAAGCTCTGAATAAGAACAGAGTAGAACGAAGACAGAGAGGTTTGGTTTTCGGGTGGGTTTGGTTTTTTTTGTTTGTTTGTTTTGTTGTAGTTTTTTTTTTTTATCTTGCTGATAAGAACGATTATGCTATGTGGAGGTGTTTTGGGGGCCTTTTTATCTTACTCCACTAAAGCCTTAAGAATATGTACATTAGAAAATAGTTTGTTCCAAACAGACAACCTGAAAAATTAGTTACAGACATCACAAAACTCTTCCTGCTAAAGCAGTTGACTGGGTGTTTTGAACATACACTCTAAAGTATGAAATAATATTTGGCAACAGCTATAAAGGAGCAGATACTGAAGAGCGCTAGAAGTCAATCACTAAGGGTCAGTGAGGCCGTTTTTGGAATGATTTACTTGTGAACGATTCAACTGACCAAAAGGTAAATATGCAGGGTATTATTACAATGTTATTTTTTAAAGTAAGTAAAGAAGTAAGTAACCTTAATAAGAGATGTTGCAATGCATGCGGTGATTTTGGTCTTCTGCACTGTTTGCTATCAGTCACGTTATCACATTCTATTATGAACTGCCCTCAGGAAAAATAATACATATAGAAAATAAGGTAGCTAGCAAGTAGACAAGAGTACTTTCCATTTGAGAAGGGCAAATGAGTTTAATGAACTTAAGGATAAGCCTTAAGCAAGAAAGAGCAAAGTTTCAGTCTTCTAATACCCAAAGAAGGCAGCAACTGAGATTTTTACTACTCTTCTAGAACTCCATAAACCTTATGTGCTCTTATACCTGCAGCTATTAGATCACTCTTTGGGGACAGTTGGATTGAATCAGACAGTTATGCAGTTCTACATGTACTTCTCTTAAGTTTTGAAATATGTTCTTATTTAATTTACAAAAAAAAAAAAAAAAAAAAAAAAAAAAAATGCAGACAGAGCTCCAGAATCAGCATAATTTGGTATCTCTCAATGATAACGGATATTCTAAATCTTCTTCACTGCTAGAATCTTACAGGTTACTTTTGTCAGACAAGATCCCTCTCTTTCATATGCAAAAGAAAGAAACTACACACAAGCAGTGTGGCATCTGCACACATACTACCATGAATTTTCAATCACGCTTTTAATATGGCAGTGTATACCACTGACCCTCAGCCACAGGCGTGATTGACTGAGGTAATTTCCAACCTATGCATCCAGTCCCTTCTGTTCCTCCAACATGGACACAGGGGCAGCAACTCAGAGGAATCCAAATTTCAGACAATCATTAAACCAACAAGGAGCTATTCAGTGGGGAAAGGCAGAAGGTTGGATGGAAGTTCCCTCTGGGCTGGATTTAGCCCACAAAACATAGTCTGGATGATGCCAGAATGGAAGGGTAAATTTCATAAGGAATGAAAGGGATAAAATAAGCTTTCATGGAATGAATAGGTAAGTAGCTCCCCAGACATATGAACTCTTAGTAGCCAAAGACTGAAAAATTGTAGTAACTACAGTGTGAGCACTGTACAAGAAGAAAATGCCTGCCAAGTTCATGTTCTGATGCCAGAAATTTTCAAAATCATGAAAATACATAAACAAAAAATCTGTGAAAGCAAAAATATGGTCATGGCTAAGTTATGGGAACAACCCTATTGACTGTAAGAATGTCACTGTAAAATTCTCAGAGCAAAAGCAAGAATTGCAGAAGCTACCTTACCTTTTTGACTTTTTGTGATACAGGGGAAACATCCTTTAATAACTGAGTGGGACACAAAGCCAAGTGTGTGCACATAACCCTCAAAACAATGATTAAATTGATTCTCAAATAAGTGTTTGCCAAGGATCTTTATTTATAAAAGAGGGGAAAAAAAGCACTAGTTCAGATTAAAGCAAGTGATTTCTTCTTTCTTACTACCACCTGTTGTAAGTTAGGCTTTGGACAAGGACCTTTAGGCTGCTGTTGGAAACCCCCAATTTACTCTTGGGTATGAAAGTATAAGAGGTACCAGCTCCAAAAATTAATACACTACTTAAAACAAAGACTGTCTCATATGTTGAACTGCCCGTGCTTTCACACATGGGAACAAACTCTTGGCAGAAAATCCTGTCCTTAACCCATGAGGCAAGGGAGAGCGACTATGATACAGGCAAAGAAGCATCCTCTGGAGCCTCAGGATGACACAGAATTTCCCTCTGGAATCGAAGATCTCTAGTCAACATACACACATTTCCCCCGGGGCCATGAAAGTGAGGCAGTAAACAAAAACAACTGAAAGAAACAGGGTGGCTTGGCAGGGGTGAGGAGAACTTTCACTGGCCACTGGTACCTTCATGTTATGCAATGCCATGCTGGGCATAATGCTCCTTATTCTAGAAGAGCCAAAATATTGCACAAAGTGGCCCTGTTTTACCCAGACATCATCCCCTCTCCAGCATGTCAGACACTATACCATGCGTTGAAAACACTTTGGAGGAGAAAATAATTTCCCTTTTGAGTAAAGAAGAGCAACAGGTAAAAATATTTAATGAGAGAGAACCCATCAAGTTGCTGAGCATGCAATTCCTTGCAAATCTACAGGTGAAGCCAAGATGAAACCCGTCTGAAGACAGGGATGAAGCTGACCAAGATGAGGTTCAGGAGTTGGATTGTTGCTGCTGCAGCTACACAGATTCACAGTGGGATGGCCTCAAGTCTGAATGGCTCAGTATTATTTATTATGCCATGCCAAGGTTAGCCTCCTGTTAGCTCAAAGCTAAATGGAGAGAACAGAAGGATACCTGAACCATACCTTTCAATTTTGCATCAACTAATGACTTGGCATGCCAATAAAGGCATAATAAGGTACCATTTGACTGACCTCACTTGTCTGGGAAAATGTCATCCAGCTGAAAACGTGACCCATGCAGTAAATAAATGGATAAGCCTGTTGATATGCAAAACAAATCAGGTCTTTATCTGGAACACAAAACAATTTTTTTTTACCTCACAGAAGCTCTATATTAGAAAATGATGGTTTATCCTTCTGAAGAGATAATTTTTCAGAATGGCCTTTCATCCTGTGAGAATAAGTTTGATGCTGTCAGTTGTGACATCAGAATTGCATCAGGTCTCAAGCTGAATGGAGCCCAAATTAAGATTATGAATATAAAGACGTCTTTCATTGGGTTTGTTTAGCTGTGCAGTCACATCACCATCAGCTGTCCGTGACCACAGAACATTGAATCTCTCACTAACCATGTCCACTTGAAATCTCTACCAAAAATAAAAAACAAAAAACAAACAAACAAACAAACAAAAAAAAAGAAGAAAATAACAAAAAAACCCCTTAGTAGAATTTGCAGTGATTCATCTTTTGAAAACACTGGTCCCCTGGTCTAAGTTACAGAGATGTAGGCATATTATAAAATACATAAATATATAAATATAAAACCAGGCAGTCCTGGTTTTGCTTTACATTTTTTGCCATAATGTCCAACAGTACAAAATGAGCCATAAGTTTCAATGCAAACATGTATTATTTCAAAAAATTCAAACAGACAAGAAACAGATAAGAGGGAAGAAAGAAGTATTTCCCTAAATTTAAAGAGTTCAGATGGATAAGAGACTTAAGCCAATATCCACTAGTATCAAGTACAATGTGGCATTAGTGACTACCATTTAACAATGTTTTTTAGAAAAACAAAACTTCTTAATGAGAACCTCTCTTTTTAAAGAACAGCCAGTAAAAAATATCTATAACTCATGTGGTAGTAATGACCCC